>CAUYQU010062592.1:0-21908 GCA_963574635.1 Cheracebus regulus | reverse complement strand
AAAGTATATAATGAAACACATTGCAAAATAAAGCTGCTGCATGAGCATAGTGCATGTAGCCCTCCAGACCCCGCCTTTTCTATCTCCTTTTTTCCGGCGCACGCTCTCTTCCAGGTTTGGGACCCTCTCGCTGGACGAGATTCCTGGGCTCGCGTTCAGTTCACAACAAACCTCTGATTCTCTTGCAGATTTAGAAGGGGTGGTGCTCCTCTTGCAACAACATTTGGCAGTATGGGGTTGGGTTGTCAATGAATCCAAGGTCCAAGGATTCTCTGCAAAATTCTTGAGAGTTATCTGGTCAGGTAAGACAAAAGCCATACCAGAGGGCATCATAGACAAAATTCAGGCACATCCAGCCCACCACGGGGAGACAGCTGCAGACCTCTGTGGACCTCCTGTGGTATTGGCAGGCGTTCATGCCTGATTTGGCTCAAATGACAAAACCATTATACTGGTTGACAAAAAAGGGGGCTACCTGGGATTGGGATGATGAGGCTAAGACAGTCTTTCTGGCAGCCAAGTGGGCAATTCAATAAGCACAGGCCCTACAAGTGATTGACCGGGGCGCCCATTTAAACTTGATGTGCATGTGACCACAGGTGGTTTTGGCTGGGGCCTATGGCAGTGCACGGAGTACTTTAGAACACCAGTAGGCTTTTGGTCCCAGCTTTGAAAGGGAGCTGAGCTCCAGTATTCATTGATAGAGAAGCAATTAGCAGCTGCATATACTGCCCTTCAGGCTTGTAAGAGTGTGACAATACGGGCCACACTCATTGTGCAGACAGCTTATCCATAATGGGGTGGATACGTTCATGTGTAACAACCGCCTGGACTGGGACAGCACAGACATCCACTTTGGCAAAGCGAGGTGTCTACTTAGAATAGCGGAGTAGCCTGAGTACAAGCCCCCTAGCAACAGAATTACAGGAAGTCCTAGGACCTGTAGTCCTAATGCAAGATAAGGCCATGGATAGGCCTGAGGCACCCCTGGACCCCAAGCCATCACCGCTTAAGGAAGGGCCTCCCCCCATTCCTGATGGGGCATGGCATATGGATGGGTCTAGCTGGGGTGCCACTGCTGCCTGGATGGCTGTTGCAGTCCAGCCTAGTACTGATACCATATGGTTTGACACGAGGTATGGACAAAGTCAATGGGCTAAACTCAGGGCAGTGTGGATGGTGATCACCAAGGACAAGGCACCTATGGTAATCTGGACTGATAGCTGGGCTGTTTATTGAGGCCTAATGTTGTGGTTAACTACCTGGAAGTCACAGAATTGGTTAGTTGGCCACTGACCCATTTGAGGGCCAAGCCATGTGGCAAGACCTTTAAAAATTGGGATACCAAAAAAATGTAACTCTTTATCATGTGTCAGGTCATGTGCCTTTGGCTGCCCCTGGCAGTAACGAGGCAAATGCCTTGGCCAGGGTCCAATGGTTGAAGTCAGCACCTACGCCAGATTTGGCCTGATGGCTACGCTGGAAATTGGGCCATGCAGCTGGAAATTGGGCCATGCAAGGGGCTAAACTAATGCAGCAGGTCAATAAGCACTGGGGTCTGTCCTTGCCTTTGGGGGATATTTGAGAGGCCTGTTTTAAGTGCCCAGTGTACGCACAGGCATACCCCAGACAGAGGCAGCTGCTCAGTGTCATGCAATGAGTGATGATAATAGGGCAGATGCCCTTGACCAGATGGCAGATAGATTACATTAGGCTGCTAGGTCGGGTGCCGTGGCTCATGCCTGTAATCCCAGCACTTTGGGAGGCCGAGGCAGGTGGATCACTTGAGCTCAAGACTTTGAGTCCAGCCTGGGCAACATGGTGAAACCATGTCTCTACTAAAAATACAAAAAATTAGCCAGGCGTGGTAGTGCATGTCTTTAATTCCAGCTACTTGGAAGGCTGAGGCATGAGAATAGCTTGATCCCAGGAGGCAGAGGTTGCAGTGAGCTGAGATCATGCTACTGCACTCCAGCCTGGGTGACAGAGTGAGCCTCCGTCTCAAAAAGATTAAAATAAAAAATCAGATTACATTGGGCCACTGCCAAAATTGCAGGGATACACGCATGCACTGGCAGCTGTAGACACAGCACTGGTCTATTGTTTGTCTACCCTTGTAGGGCGGTCAACCAACAACATACCATTTGGGCCCTGCAACACTTGTGTCCTCTATACGGTCGCCCCTTGGCCATTGAAAGTGGTAGGGGAACACATTTCACTGGGAAGCAAATACAACTGTGGGCATGGCAGATGGACATAAAATGGGGGTTTCATGTTCTCTATGACCCACAGGCTGCTGGCATGATTAAATGATATAATGGACTGTTAAAAAGAGGATTATGCTTGCATGTTACCCCCTCTCTTTTTGGAGCTAGAGTTCATGGCTGGACCTGGTTCTCCAGACCTTAAATGAGTGGCCATGAAAAGGTGGCGCAGCCCTGGTAGAGGCCCTGCTGCACTGGGCCACCACCCCCATTCAGTTACAGATACACATCAAGGATGACCTCATCTGACCAGGTATTGGAATGAATGGTAACCTCTTGTTGCCTGCCCCAATTACCCTAAAGGCAAGGGAACAAAAAACCTGGCTTTGACCATGGACCTCCTAACCCCCCCTGCCCCTATTGCAGTTGGTTGGCCATCATAGCCCCCAGGGGGAAGGCCTAGAGTATGATTTACATGTCACTCCTTTGTATTTAATGTATGGCCTCCATGATTGACTGTTTGTAGGGGAACAGCCAAGGAGGGAAACCTCCTCCAGGGGACAGATATAGTCTGTGTGGCCTATTATGAGCTTCCCAGTAACTTTGGCATGGCTACAGGACCCAAAGGAACCATGAGGAGCTAAAAAGGTGTGATACCGTCATCCAGGGAAGAAGCTGCTGGCGGCTGCACTGCTATCCAGAGATGAATGGTTGGGCTGTATTTTACCTGAGGGGCATGATTTACCCATTAGTACCTGTGCCTGCTTTGCTGTTTTGACCGTAGGTTGACATGCTCCAACAGCATTGTGGAATGGGCCCAAACCTACGCTGATGTGACTCATATTTCCAGTTATTAGATTGGCACCGCCCTTCCAGTAACAGCTGTGGATGGCTTGCCCTGGCATATACATCCAGCTTCTATGGAGAACTGGACTTGGCTAGAGATTTGGGGTCCTATGGGCGGCACCTGGAATACAACATGGCAATCTTTGAATAGGGGCATGGCTAACCCATCGTGTCTAAGATGAATGCGGCTGGTTAGTGGGAGAACACAGGGTGCCCCCACCAGAGGCACCACAATGTGTAAAGCAACATTGAGGTGGCATTGCCATGGAGTGGTCACCTGCCATAGTCTGCACAAATATCACACGTCACCACACCTTTGGTGACATGTGTGATATTTGTGCAGACTATGGCGGGCAACCAAGTCTTTTTGGTAGAAAAACTTATTGAAATAGGCAGCATCATCAAGACCAGGCCCTGATGGACTTTGTGCCCCCTGGGAGTTTATGGGCCTGTGAAGACACGGGATGGCAGAATTTGCCAGCGAGCTTGACTGACTGCTATACCTGGGGGTGGCCTTCTATGCCTGCCACTATGTTTCCCACATTGCCTAGATGCCTGGACAACTGGGAGGTGCTGTGTTCCCAGTTTTTGCCAGTATGCCAGGCCCCTTCGTGGCTCTACCCCTTACTTATGACTATCACTGGAGCGGGTGTCATCACTGTAGAAACAGGCTACAGTGCTTGTAGAGCACACAGCTTGGGCCCTAAATTACACCTGAGTCTCCCTTCTCCTGTTAACCAATGAGGTTAAACTAAAAAGGTGGTGCTGCAAAACTGAATGGCTTTAGATATAGTAATGGCTGCCCAAGGTGGCACCTGTGCCCTCATAGGGACACGATGTTATACCTTTATTCTGGGCAATTGATAAAACATAACAGCAGCCTTGCAAGAGACCTCACAGGAGATTAAGGCAGTTGAGAGCCTTACTGACAATCCCCTGTGGAGATGGTGGTGTCTATGGGCTCTGGCTTATGTTGAGCCCTGATAATCATGGGCAGCATAGCAGGAATATTAGTGGTAGGTTGCTGAGTGTATGATGGACTATATTGTTTGCTTAGAGCAACAGCAAGGAAAACCAAGCTGGCCCCCAAGCAGAGAACTGCTCAGGGTGGTCTAAAGTAGTTAACACTATGTGTATATAATAACTACTTTAACACAAGTTAAACTAGTTCTTTAAGCATGGGATATGTGACCCTGCCCCCATGACTCCCTCATCGAAAATGCTTTCTAATTTGTCTTTGATCGGTGATAAGCAGGCACCAGCTGCCTGCCTTTATTTTTGTTCTATGAGAAAACACAGAACACCTGTTTGTTAATAATAATCACCTGTTCAGAGAATACATATGTGGATCAGAGCCTGCTTGAGGTGCTCAGCTTGGAAGGCTGTTAGCCCCCTGATATCCCACTTTACACTCTATTTCTGTGTCTGTTTCATAATTCCTTTAGCGCTGCCTGGGTGGGAGTCTCCATGACTGAGCTGGTCTTGGAAGTAGGCTGCTGCTCCCTGTATTGTTGCTGTGGCTTATGGGCCCAGGGTGCTGCCCTGTGGGCATGTGTCCCCACTGAGGACCCTTTTGGCCTAGGAGGTAAAGTGTAAAGAAAATGGCTGCATGGCAGTCAAGAGCAGGCCAAGGTAGACATCCAGTGCAGCATGACACAGCAGGATTGGAGCTCAGGCACACAACCCCATATATTATATAATCACAGTTATGTAACCATATTATGGGTGGGCTCATCACCTGGCTCTGAGCCACTAATGTCTGTGAGGGGCCTAAATGTATCACCAACACTGTGAGAGGGGCACATAATAAAGCCATATCCCACCTGCCTAAAGCTCCCCTAGTGTTCTTTCAACTACCCGCCAACCATCCCCCAATTCCCCTTGGACCTCAGGTTAGGTTGTAACCTGACAATATGTACCACATTTTCTTTATCCAGTCTACCACTGATGGGTACCTAGGTTGATTCCATGTCTTTGCTATTGTGAATAGCACATCAATGAACATGCAAATGCATGCATCTTTTTGGCAGAAAGACTTGTTGCTTTTGGATATATAACCAGTAATAGGATTGCTGGGTAGAATGGGGGTTCTGAGTTCTTTGAGAAATCTCCAAACTGCTTTCCATAGGGTTGAACTAATTCACATTCCCATCAACAGTGTATGTGTTCCCTTTTCTTTGCAGCCTCACCAGCATTGGTTTTTGACTTTTGACTTTTTAATTATTATTATTTTTTGAGATGCAGTCTCACTTTGTTGTCCAGGCTGGATTGCAATGGTGTGATCTTGGCTCACTGCACCCTCTACCTCCTGAGTTCTAGTGATTCTCCTGTCTCAGCCTCCCAAGTAATTGGGATTACAGGCACCCACCACCACATCTGGCTAATTTTTGTATTTTTAGTAGAGATGGAGTTTTGCCGTATTGGCCAGACTGGTGTCAAACTCCTGACCTCAGGTGATCTGCTGGCCTTGGCCTCCCAAAGTGCTGGGATTACCAGTGTGAGCCACCATGCCCAGCCCAATTATATCATTTGTCTTCTCACATCCTCTATAGCATTGCAAGATAAGACATCTTACTTGTAAGATAGTAAGTAAGACATCTTACTATCCAGTTCTTTGCCCAGTCCAGCCTGTCAGATAATCAGGTCTAGCCCTTTGGCCATCAATCTAGACTGGATGCCCAGTTGAGTCACAGCTGTTGTCCCTGAACTTCCCTTTATCTCACTCCTATGTTGGATCTCATTTCTAGACACAATGAACTTTTTCTTTTCCTGGAGACAGGGTCTCTGTCACCCAGGCTGGGGTGCAGCAGCGTGATAGCTCACTGCAATCTCAAACTCCTGGGTGATCGTCCCACAGTGTCTGGAACTACGTGTGCTAGCCACCTTGCCCAGCTAATATTTTATTTCTGTAGAGATAGAGCCTCATTATGTTACCCAGGGTGGTCTTGAACTCCTAGCCTCAAGCTATCCTCCTACCTTGGCCTCCTAAAGTGCAGGAGTTATAGGCCTAAGCCACGGCACCTGGCTGCTGTTGAGAATCTAAGGCTAGTATTACCTTTTTTTTTTTTTTAATCCATGAAGGAAGATGAAGGCTAATATTACTTTCAATCCTTTTCCATTTGGTAACTTTCAGAATATTGTCTGGTGTCTTAAAATTGCACGGTGGTATAGCATCATATGGGTCTTTTTATTATTGTGCTAACTCAATAATAGCCATTTTTCAACTTGAAGCTCATCATTTCATCAGGGAAATTTTCTTATATTTAAAAATAAATTATAGGCCAAGAACAGTGACTCAGCCTGTAATCCTGGAACTTTGGGAGGCCAAGGCAGGCAAATCACCTGAGGTCAGGAGTTCGAGACCAGCTTAGCCAACATGGTGAAAACTGGTCTCTATGAAAAATACAAAAATTAGCTGGGTGTGGTGGCAGGCACCTGTAGTCCCAACTGCTCAGGAGGCTGAGGCAGGAGAATTGCTTGAACCCAGGAGGCGGAGGTTGCAGTGAGCCAAGATTGCACCACTGCACTCCGGCCTGGGCAACAAAGCGAGAGTGAGACTGTCTCAAAAAAATAAAATAAATTCTAGCTGGGCATAGTGGCTCACACTTGTAATCCCAGCACTTTGGGAGGCCGAGGGGGTTGGATCACAAGGTCAGGAGGTCAAGACTATCCTAGCCAACATGGTGAAACCTCATCTGTTCTAAAAGTACAAAAAAAAAAAAAAAAAAAAAAAAAAAGGAAATTAGCTGGGCATGGTAGTGCATGCCTATAGTCCCAGCTACTCAGGAGGCTGAGGCAGGAGAATTGCTTGAACCCAGGAGGTGGCGATTGCAGCAAACCAGGATTGCACCATTGCGCTACAGTCTGGGCGACAGTGCGAGACTCCATCTAAAAAATAAACAAAAATAAAATACAATAAATTCTACTCACTCTATTTTCTCAGTTCTTTTCCTGAGATTCCTGTTGGTTGCTTATTAAACCTCCTGTATTTTTTGAGCCAACTTTATTTTCTCCCTTCACTTTTGATTTATGCTGTAAAACAGTTCCTTGTCTTTTAGTATTTTCACCGAATTAATTCATATTTAAAATTTTTTTCTGGTATTTTACTACTATCCTCTATTTTTTTTTTTTGAGACAGGGTCTTGCTCTATCATCCAGGCTGGAGCGCGGTAGCACTACCTTGGCTCACTGAAACCTCCGCCTCCTGGGTTCAAGTGATTCTCATGCCTCAGCCTCCCAAGTAGCTGGGATTACAGGCGTACACCACCACACCTGGATAATTTTTGCTTTTTTCTTCTGGAGACAGCCCCGCTCTGTTGCCCAGGCTAGAGTGCAGTGGCGCAATCTTGGCTCATTGCAACCTCCGCCTCCGGGATTCAAGCTATATTCTTTGCTTCAGCCTTCCGAGTAGCTGGGACTACAGGTGCCTGCCACCATGCCTGGCTAATTTTTGTATTTTTAGTAGAGATGGGGTTTCACCATATTGGCCAAGCTGGTCTGGAACTCCTGACCTTGTGCTCCACCATCTTGGCCTCCCAAAGTGCTGGGATCACAGGCGTGAATCACCGTACTTGGCTAATTTTTGCATTTTTAGTAGAGACGGGATTTCCCTATATTGGCCAGCTTTGTCTTGGACTCCTCACCTCAGGTGAGTGATCCACCCGCCTTGGCCTCCCAAAATGCTGAGATTATAGAAGTGAGCCACCATGCCCTGCCATATTTTATTACTTATTTTTTTGAGGCAGAGTCTCATTCTGTTGCACAGGCTAGAGTGCACTAGGATGATCTCTGCATTCAGCACCCTCAGTCTCCCAAGTTTAAGTGATTTTTGTGCCTCAGCCTCTGAGTAGCTGGGATTACGGGAACGTGCCACCATGCCCAGATAATTTTTGTATTTTTAGTAGAGATGGGGTTTTGCCATGTTGACCAGACTGGTTTTGAACTCCTGACCTCAGGTGATCCACCTGCCTCAGCCTCCCAAAATGCTGGAATGGGTGTAATTTTATTCTTTGTAGACATTAGGTCTTGCTATGTTGCCCAGGCTGGTCTCAAACTCCTGGGCTCAAACAATCCTCCCACCTTGGCCTCCCAAATTATAGGCCTGAGTCACTGTATTTGGCCTTCTAATTTCTTTTCGTCTGTTGGTTTGTTTTTTTGAGACAGAGTCTCGCTCTATTGCCCAGGTTGGAGTGCAGTGGCCCCATCTCAGCTCACTGCAACCACTGCTTCCTGGATTCAAGCGATTCTTCTGCCTCAGCCTCTGAAGTAGCTGGGATTACAGGCTTGCACCACCATACCCGGCTAATTTTGTATTTTTGTGTGTGTTTTTGAGACAGAGTTTTGCTCTTGCTGCCCAGGCTGGAGTGCAGTGATGTGATCTTGGCTCACTGTAACCTCCGCCTCTTGGGTTCAGGTGATTATCCTGCCTTAGCCTCCTGAGTAGCTGGGATTACAGGCATGTACCACCCTGCCTGGCTAATTTTGTATTTTTAGTAGAGATGGGGCTTTACCATGTTGGCCAGGCTGGTTTCAAACTCTAAACTCAGGTATCTGCCTGCTTTGGCCTCCCAAAGTGCTGGGATTACAGGTGTAAGTCACTGCACCTGGCCGTAATTTTATTTCTTTTTTTGAGATGGAGTCTTGCTCTGTCGCCCAGGCTGGAGTATAGTGGCGCAATCTCAACTCACTGCAACCTCTCCCTCCTGGGTTCAAGCGATTCTCCTGCCTCAGCCTCCTGAGTAGCTGGGATTACAGGCATATGCGACTACGCCCAGCTAATTTTTTTTGTTTTTAGTAGAGATGGGATTTCACCACATTGGCCAGGCTGGTCTCAAACATCTGACCTCGTGATCTGCTCACCTCGGCCTCCCAAAGTGCTGGAATTACAGGCATGAGCCACTGTGCCCGGCCCATAATTTCTTTTGAGACACAGTCTCGCTCTGACACCAGGCTGCAGTGCAGTGGTGCGATCTCAGCTCACTGCAACCTCTGCCTCCCAGGTCCAAGCCATTCTCCTGCCTCAGCCTCCTGAGTAGCTGGGACTAGAGGCGCGTGCCACCACACCCAGCTAATTTTTGTATTTTTAGTAGAGATGGGGTTTCACCATGTTGGCCAGGATGGTCTCAACCTTTCAATCTTCTGTCTTGGCCTCCCAGAATGCTGGGATTACAGGCATGAGCCACTGAGGACAGCCATCAAAATTTCTTGAATACGGCATCTTCTCTTATCTGGGGATATTCCAGTTCCTGGAAATTTTCTAATTGAGTTACTTTTTGTTTAGAGCTACCTTTCATAATCAAAGGTTTTCTCAAATTTCTAGTGGTATTTTCCCACCCTATATAAAAGTGAAGCACTAAAAACCTGTCTGTAAGATTTGTGTACATAAGCAGGCCTTATTGACCGGCTGTAGAGGGATTGGTGGCCAGTTGGCTTTTTTGGTGGGTGCTCGCAAATATAACTGCCGTCTCTCAGGAGTCACTTAGTTTTTCCACCAAAGGATCCTCCAACATCCTGCCTGGTGGGCATAAGTCTGGCTGTTGGCATTCTAGAGCTGAACAAGAATAAACAGCTAAGGATCTCATTTATCCAGTATACAAAGTTGTACTTAATCTCTATTTTCTGAACAGTATCACCTAATATAAGAAGTTTGCTTTTTTCTTTTTAAGTTGCATTTACTATCTCAGTAACTTCACCCTTCAGCTTTAGGAGCCACAGGGTAATTAATTACTGGTCAATCTTGGCAAAATCTCCTCTCTGAAGCTAGTGCTGCAAATAGTCATTTGAGTGAGCAGAAATTTCTAACTGCAAGACACTCAAGAAATGCTACCATTGGCTGGGCCTAGTGGCTCTCTACTGCAATCTCAGCACTTTGGGAGGCTGAGGCAGGTGGATCACCTGAGGTCGGGAGACCAGCCTAGCCAACATGGTGAAACCCTATCTTTACTATAAATACAAAAATTCAGCTGGGCGAGGGGCTCACATCTGTAACCCCAGCACTTTGGGAGGCTGAGGTAGGTGGATCACTTGAGGCCAGGAGCAGAGACCAGACCAGAGTGGGCAACATGGCAAAACCCCATCTCTACTAAAAAAATACAAAAATTAGCTGGGTGTAGTGGCGCATACCTATAGTCCCAGCTACTAGGGAGGCTGAAGAAGGAGAATCACTTGAACCCAGGAGGTGGAGGCAGCAGTCAGCTGAGATTGTACCACCGCACTCCAGCCTAGGTGACAGAGAGAGACTCCGTCTCACTAAAAAAAAAAAAAAAAAAAAAAGAACTGCTACCATTGACCACTGACACCTGTAGGTTAATATGAATATGAATTAAGGTCTCCAAATGTAGGGAGAAAATCCTATTCAATTGAGATGCACGCACACATTTTATTAAGGCTCCTAAATTAAAATTCATCAATTTGGATGTACATTCTTCAAATTCTAAACACAACAGTCAAAATGCAGTGACTATAATAAAAGGTAATAACCTTCTATAAGGAAATGATTGGGGACTATCATTTTTGTGATTTAATAACACACAGTGAAAATCCAGGAAGAATGAATTGAATTCCTTCTGGGTTTATTCCTGCTCATGCTTAACACTGATGATTTCGTGAAATAAAGAACATTTAAGAAAGAAAAAAAATATATATATTTTTAAAGTGGATCCAGCCTGGGAGCAGGGTGAGGGCTGGGGGACGGGGCCAGCTTTTTTTTTTTTCCCTTTTTTTAAAAGAAATCATCACTCTCAAGCTGGGCGCAGTGGCTCACGCCTGTAATCCCAGCACTCTGAGAGACGGAGGTGGGTGGATCACCTGAGGTCGGGGGTTTGAGACCAGCCAAGTGAAACCCTGCCTCTACTAAAATTACAAAAATTAGCCAGGTGTGATGTTGTGTGCCTGTAGTCTCAGATACTTGGGAGGCTGAGGTAGGAGAATCGCTTGAGCCCAGGAGGCAGAGGTTGCAGTGAGCCAAGATAGTGCCTAGTGCCACTGCACTCCAGCCTGGACAACAGAAAATATGTCTAAAAAAAAAAAAAAAAGAAAAGAAAAGAAAAGGAAAGAAAACATCACTCTCATTTGAAAGATTTGCTTTCTTATTCCTATAAGTACGTTTTGTTTTTCTAATTCAACTGTAGCCTCAGGAGCACTGCAGAGTACTTAGTAAACCTGTCTTGGTACATGCAATCTAGTTCTTAACAACTGCCTTCTCAAACGGAATAGAACTATAACACATAAATAAAAGGAAGATGAGCAAGCACAGGGACAAACACGAAGAAAATAAAGACTAGAATGTGATTCATATTTTCAACAAGTATCAGCAAGGAAAATGAGACCCTGGTTTCATAATTAATTAAATCTGCAGAATGCCAATTCCATTTGGTGTTAAGCAGTAACCCAATGTAAACCACTGATTCTGAAATAAGATTCTGAAAAATTAACGAATACCTGAGTGAATATAACAACATGGCTAGACCAAAAAGAAAAAAAATCTCACACAATAATCACTGCAAGAAGATCCCACAGGTTATAGAAAACATAAAGGAACTTTAATATCCAAACAGTCAGGGTAAAGAATACTGGATTAATACCCATTAAGTGTGAATCACTTCAGGTTCTTTACAGTACCAGAAAGTAAAATCTAAATTTGCATATTGTAGAGAATGAAACTATTTAAAAAACTTTTATTTCCTTACCTGATACTAATACCAGTATGATTTTTAGACTGAAAACTAAGAGTAAGATTTAAACTAAAGATAGGTGTTCCTAAAATGTGAATCTGTTCAGTAGTAACCTTTTCATGAGTACTGATACCACTTTCTCCTCAAAAAGTAGTCAATGTACATTCTAAGATTTGTGCAATAACCAAATATACTGCCGAATAAAAACTGTTATTAGTGGAGATAGTCAAAATGAAAGAAAACTATACTTTTGTTTAAATTATTTATGCCCAAATAATTTACCCTGCAGTCCATGAGATGTACAGGAAATAATTTTTTTTTTAATAAGAGAAAAATGAGGGTCCTAAAATAGAAACATATGCCAGAAGAAATCTAAAAATAGCTTCCTGATATTTCATTTTTTAATACTTCATTTAAGCTGCTTTTGGTTACATGCCCTGATCTGTAGACATTAACAAGGAAATAAAATTTCCAAGTATTTAAAAAATTTACTCATCTTCCATAAAGCGACTTTTAATGTATCAACACTTAAAAATACACAGTGACTTAATGAAATAGCACAACTGCATAGAATTGAGCTCCAGAGAATTAAACACTCGAGCTGTCTTTCCTGGGCTCTGGTTTACTAGGGTATTGGCCTAGAGACCAGCTTAGAGTCATTTGCCCCTACCTGGGAAATGCAGGCCAGGAAACTTAAGATTTTGTAGGCCTTTTCTGTTTCTAGGTAAAATGCTGGAAGCTCTTTGAAGGTCTTGAAAACCATCAACCATTCAAATGTGTATATTGGGACCTTTCCTCTCTGAGTCAAAGAAGAAGGAGGTTTGTGACCTTCAGTGAAAACAAAACAAAACTTCCCACACAAGTCTTCTAAGAGATTCTGAAATATGCTAGAAATTTCAAAACTAGAACAATGCCATCAAAGATTAAACCTCTTAATGCTTGGAGCACCCCAAAATAATAAAACTGGAAACTCAAGGAAAACAGATATCAAAAGAATCAAAATAATGATTGCACTGAGGATTCTCTTCTTTGAAGGCTGTTTAAGGAGGTAGGATTTTAAGGTTTTTTTTGTTTATCTTTTGGCCTCTGAACATTTAAACAACACTTTGCCCAGCTGGTCCTTCAGACAAAATTTGGAGGTCACAATGAACCCCAAGCCTGACAAAAAGACATTCTACAGTTTCACAGCTATCATTTGTACATATTGATTCACTCTTTTTGAGTAAATCTACCTAGATAATGGCAAATTAATATATTCCTTTACATACTACTTTGTATCTCAAGATTCTTGAAAAACAAGAGCAGATGACTTTGTATTCAAAGACTACCAAAGTATGTATTTGATTTTCACATGCAAACAACTTAAAACCTTATAAATCTCATGTCAACTCTGTATAATGCCTTGAAGGAAATGACATACAAAGTTTGCTAACTGTGCAAAATATTAAATTGCTAAAACATTTTACATAATGAAATAATACATGTAAATGTTGAAGTTGACACATGAAATTAACATGGCATAAGAACTTATCACATTTCAGATATTTTCTTTAGTAACAAGTTTTTGTTTTTATAGTTCCTGGTACACAGCAAAGTTTATCACAGAAGATAAAAATCCTTTTAAACAAATCCAACAGAGAATTCTTGAGGCACCTTCTTATATAAAACACAAGATGAATGCAATTATCAATCCATCTGAGAAAAGTTTTCAATCTAAATGAACATCATTTTCTCATTTAAGTATACTTTACAGAACTTTAATAAGGCAAGACAAATTTGTGAAAAAGATGTAGATACAAAAATGATGTAAACTAATAATTTATATTAAAAAACCCCAAAGGTATAACAGCAGAGATGGGACAGCTCAAACAATGCCTTTTTTTGTTTTTTTAACCTAAAACAGAATTGTGCATAAGCTGAAGATTACAAAGAACTTCTAGACTCTGCACAGTTTTGGTTTTTTTTTTTTAGCGTCTTTATATTACATGTTTTAAATCATATCAGGAATGCAAACTAGAACTGCACACTACTTTAGTGGAAAAAAGTTCAATATTGTGCAATTTTCTGCCTCTTAATATTTAAAAAGTGGCAGCAATCCCTGCATTTGTGTTTGAAACAAGGATCTGAGAAACTTTATCAAAAAAGGTAATGAAGGCAAAAATTGGCAGACATCCAGCATCTTGTTTCTTTTTAAAACAATGTGGATGATAAGTAATTTCATGATTAAAAATGAATCTTTTAAATAAATACATTGTATCTGACATTTGCACTGACTGATTTGATAAATCTTTAAGTAAACAACGGCTTTACTACACTCCCTGTAGCCTCAAGCCACTGGCTTTAGATTCTGGAGTCCTTTTTCACTGGGTTTCATACCCTGCCACTCGATACCCGGAAGGCTGATTAGGCAACATGCTGCCATTTTGCCCTTGAGGCGGTTGCACTCCATAATTTGGTCCCATCCACGGTGCAGAAGACTGTGTCTGACTGGTGGAGAATGTGAAAGAAGCAGAGAGGAGAGGAAATCCATTGATTAAAAGAAAGTATTGGCAAGAACAAATACAGGAAATGGGAAACATACTTTTTTAAAAACTCCAATAGATTAATTTATGCCAGGGAAAATGAAAGCTTTTACTAAAGGTTTTTCTTTTTAGGCTTTTTTGGAGACAGAGTCTCGCTCTGCCCTCCAGGCTAGACTCATTGCAACCTCTGCCTCCCAGGTTCAAGCAATTCTCCTGTCTCAGCCTCCTGAGTAGCTGGGATTACAGGCACATGCCACCATACCCGACTAATTTTCCTTTTTTTTTTTTTGAGACAGAGTTTCACTCTCGTTGCCTAGGCTACAGTGCAATGGCAAAATCTCAGCTCTCCGCAACCTCCACCTCCTGGGGTTCAGGCTTGTCCTGCCTTAGCCTCCCGAGTAGCTGGGATTACAGGCATGTGTCACTATGCCCAGCTAACTTTTATATTTTTAGTAGAGACAGGGTTTCACCATGTTGATCAGGCTGGTCTTGAACTCCCGACCACAGGTGATCCACCCACCTAGGCCTTCCAAAGTGTTGGGATTACAGGCATGAGCCACCGTGCCCAGCCTAGTATTTTCCTCTTAAAATCAAGCATCCTAGCCGGTCGTGGTGGCTCACACCTGTAACCCCAGCACTTTGGGAGACTGAGGTGGGTGGATCACCAGGTCAGGGGTTCGAGACCAGCCTGATCAACATGATGAAACTCTGTCTCTACTTAAAAATATAAAAAGTAGCCGGGTGTGGTAGCACGTTATCTGTAACTCCAGCTACTCAGGAGGCTGAGGCAGGATAATTGCCTGAACCTGGGAGGTGGAGGTTATGGTGAGCTGAGATTAAGCCACTGCACTCCAGCCTGGGCAACAGAGCAAGACTCTGTTTCTAAAATAAAATAAAATAAAATAAATAAAAATAAAAAATAAAAAAAAAAATCAAGCATCCCTCTATGTTTAATTTGGGCAGTTTAATTTTATTAGAAATTAAAGCTAAGAAAATACCCTGAACCTATAAACATTAATCTCCTTTGAATATAGAAAAACCCAACTCCACTACTCTTGGAAAAGAAAACTGCCCATCTCTATCTTGGTTGAATGCTATTTGTTGAGTAAGCCGCTACCTGGAAGAGCCAGGTAGGTTTCCCACAATGATAAAGGAACTAACATTTATATTACTCAAAGAAGAAATGAAAGCAATCATTAGCATATGTAAGCTTGTAAAAATTCTCAACATTATCAGATTTTTTTTTTTGAGACAGGTTCTCATTCTGTCATCCAGGCTAGAGTACAGTAGTATGATATCAGTACACTGCAACCTCTATCTCCCCAGGCTCAAGCAATTCTCCCATCTCAATCTCCCGAATAGCTGGGACTATAGGCACGCACCACTATGCCTGGCTAATATTCTTTTGTACTTTTTGTAGAGATGAGATTTCACCATGTTGCCCAGGCTGGTCTCGAACTCCTGGACTCAAGAGATCCACCTGCCTTGGCCTTCCAAAGTGCTAGGATTACAGGCATGAGCCACTGTGTCCGACAACACAATTCTTTTTTTTTTGTTGTTGAGACAGAGTCTTGCTCTGTTGCACAGGCTGGAGTGCAGTGGCATGGTCTCAGCTCACTGCAACCTCCGCCTCCCAGGTTCAAGTGATTCTCCTGCCTCAGCCTCTCAAGTAGCTGGGCATGGTCTCAGCTCACTGCAACCTCCGCCTCCCAGGTTCAAGTGATTCTCCTGCCTCAGCCTCTCAAGTAGCTGGGTCTACTGGTGTGTAGCACTACACCTGGCTAATTTTTGCATTTTTAGCAGTAGTGGGATTTTGCCATGTTGGCTAGGCTGGTGTTGAACTTCTGGCCTCAACTGATCTGCCAGCTTTAACCTCCCAAAATGCTGGGATTACAGGCGTGAACCACAACACCCCGCCTACAAAATTCTTTTTTAACATCCTAAATATTTTTATTTCCAGTGTGTTTTTCAGAAATATAAATAAAGTAGTGTAATTCAGGGTGTATAAGGAAGCTTGTAGTATAATACATGAGGCCAGGTGCAGTGGCTCATGCCTGTAATCCCAACACACCAGGAGGTTGAGGAGGGTGGATCACCTGAGGTCAGGAGTTTGAGACCAGCCTGGCCAACTTGGCGAAACCCCATCTCTACTAAGAATACAAAAATCAGCTGGGCATGGTGGTGCATGCCTGTAATCTCATCTACTCGGGAGGCTGAGACAGGAGAATTGCTTGAACCCAGGAGGCGAAGGTTGCAGTGAGCCAAGATTGCACCACTGCACTCCATCCTGGGTGACAGGGTGAGACTCTGTGTCTCAAACAAAACAAAACATGAATAAACCCTTCGTACAGAAAAAAGCATAATGAATACAACAACTAGCATCAAAGTCAGTGTATATAAGAATGGCTAAGTGACCATTAGTCATGTGAAAAGCTTAACAACTATTAAGCTCTTATTTTCTTACTAAAAAATAACTGAGTCCTTTCAAGGCTATATAGTTATGCTTTACACAAGGGGCCCTATTACTCACTGATTCTTAAAATTTCTTCCTACTTAAAATTTCTTTAGACATTTTCAAAGGTTAGTAAAGGAAGAGGTCAGATATGCTTACTTAAATCCTTGCTGGTTCCATGCCTGGCCATACATTCCATATGCAGGAACTTGCCAACCATTAGGCATATACTGGCCAATTTGTTGTGCATTTCCATACCATTGGCCCCACTGGCCATAAGGTTGTGGATATCCAATTTGACTCTGCTATTAAGTAAAATTTAGTATTATTTGAAGTTAACTGTATATATACAATCCTAATATGTTAATACCACAAATTCTTAGCCAAAACACACAGGGCCATCCTTATAATTAAAATGACTGGATAAACAAGAGTTGACTATTTAAAAAAAATTAAAAAGTGAGGTTATACTGCTGTAACTCTACGTGATACTCTGAATGACATAATTTTTGGAAGGCATCAGTTGATGCCCTAGTAATAAATATTAAATTTAGTAGAATGTTTAAGTCTTTGGCATACTACCCACATAATTGTTTCCTTTAGATAGAGAAGATATGATTACTTATTTCTATATTTAGCTTACTTAAGAAATTTATATAGTTTAGGATTTGCTTACTCCCATCTCTGTGCTCCATTTACAATTTCCTCATAGAAATCTTTGTGGAATCAAGTTTGAACTACTACAGCTGCCTGGAAAAAAAACTAAGGCAGCAAAATCTGGAAGAAAAATGCCAAGGCCATAACTGTATTTACAGCTTTATTTTCGTTTCAGTTGAGTCAAGCATGCTTGTGAGTTCTCCAAATAGTATGTGAATAAATCTACTAAGTATTAAAAAAAGATTTAATACCCTTTTAGGTTTCTCGGAGCATTTTAAAATCCACTGTGTGAGCATGAGTCAATTGAGGCGGTCACATTCATCATGTCACCACTGCAATCCATGAAACACCATTTTGGAACTATAATACATGTAGGAACAGCCCTTTTGTACTATCATTTTAGCTAGAAATTTATTAACAAGGATTATCAACAATCTTCACTTTAAAGTAATAATATTAGTCCAACAATTATTTCTCAAAGTTAAGAACCCTCTCACCTGTTGCACGGGATTTATCATATCAAGAGTTTCTTTGCCCCAATAGCATTTCACAACATGACCTTCAATGGTAGTACCATTAACAGAAACAATTGCATGTGCTGCACTTTCATGGGAATTGAACCTATTGAAAACAATATTAAGAATCACCAATACAAATTCTTTTAAATATTTAGGAACAAAATCTATTTTCAAAAATCAGGGTTGGCCGGGCGCAGTGGCTCACGCCTGCAATCATAGCACTTTGGGAGGCCGAAGTGGGTGGATCACCTGAGGTCAGGAGTTCAAGACCAACCTGGCCATCATGGTGAAACCTCATCTTTAATTAAAAAAAAAAAAAAATCAGGGTGAGTCTGAGGTAAAACAGTTTGCATAAAAGAATCAAATAACATGGCACATTTTCTTTGCTATTTTTTTCAAAGATCTTATAGTTCTGGGAAAACTTGTGTTAACAGAGAATGTGTATTTGCTGGCCTTGTGTTAGAAGGAGGGAGCTATAAAATCACAGAGGTGGCCGGGCGCAGTGGCTCACGCCTGTAATCCCAGCACTTTGGGAAGCTGGCTGTTCACGAGGTCAAGAGATCAAGACCATCCTGACCAACATGGTGAAACCTGTCTCTACTAAAAATACAAAGATTAGTTGGACATGGTGGCGTGTGTCTGTAATCCCAGCTACTGAGGAGGCTGAGGCAGGAGAACTGCTTGAACCCAGGAGGGAGAGGTAGCAGTGAGCTGAAATCACACCACTGCACTCCAGCCTGGGCGACAGAACAAGACTGTTTCAAAAAAAAAAAAAATCACAGTGGTAAATACGTTGGATGCTAGAGAAATTTCGACTTCTTTTTTCTTTTTGAGACAGAGTCTGGCTGTATTGCCCACGCTGGAGTACAGTGGTTGTGATCTTGGCTCACTGCAACAACCTCCATCTCCTGTCTCAGCCTCCTCAGTAGCTGGGAGTACAAGCATGTGCCGCCACACTTAGCGAATTTTTGTTTTAGTAGAGACGGGGTGGTTTCACTATGTTGGCCAGGCTGGTCTGAAACTCATGACCCCAGGTGATCCACCCACCTTGGCCTAACATAGTACTGGGAATATAGGTGTGATCCATCACATCTGGCCAAAATTTCGATTTCTTTATAACCAAGGTAAATTTTTAAGAAAACAATGTAAGTGTTCAAAAAATATTTTGGAGGAATAAGTTTTTTATTTTTATTTCTTTTCCAATTTTCCAGTTATATTAGCAAGGAAAAAGTTTTTTTTTCAAAAAACATCCTTACCGAACAAATGAATACCCTTTATCTGGAAAGACTCGAATTTCCATTATTTGTCCAAATGGTGAAAAAGTCTGACGCATTAGTTGTTCTGTTAGACAAAAAACAAAAACAAATCACACTAAGTTATAAATAAATCCTACAAACATTAAGCTTTGCACTTTAAATATTAATGCCACACAGGAAAGGCTCCCATACCTGTTAGCCCGGAAGTAACACCTCCACAGTATACAGTACAGTTGCTTGGACTAGACTGATTTACAACCTCATCATATGATAGCTGTTTGGTATTTGCTGGTGGGAGAAAAGGTTATGTCTTTAATTCATTAAATAAAATGTGCAGAAAGAGAAAAGCAGCATTCACTACACTACTGTAAAGGTAACATTAACCTTGATCAAAATGCTCATATTATACATATTATACTTCAGGATTAAACCTCCCCAACAAATGTCTAAAAAATTACCCAGTATTTTCTACTTAATAGGAGACTTGACATTAGAAATAATATTATTTATAATTACAAAAATGAAAACTAAGTACATTTTTGAACAGTAGTCTTGATTTGCTTCTCATCTATTTCTGCAATAAGTCTCCGGGAACAGCTCTAACATTTAAAATCTATTGTATTTTTCTCCAAAATTCCACATTTCCTTTTCTTCTCCAATACACCTACACTCATATGTACTCTTTGGAGCGGGAGGCTTTCGGGTTGCCCAGTTAGTTCTGATTTGTCTTCCACCAAGCCACTGGCCACCCATCTGTTGAATGGCGTTTTCAGCATCCTGTTCCGCACAACATTAGAAACAATAAAGAAGTCACTATTAGTTGATGTTAAACAACTTTTAGCAGTAGAGAAAACTTGGTGCTTTTCACAAACGTTTAAGTATGCCTTGCGAGGCCGGGTGTGGTGGCTCATGCCTGTAATCCCAGCAATCTGGACACTTACATTGTTTCTTTAAAATCTTTGGCCAAGGTGGACATATCACGAGGTCAGAAGATCGAGACCATCCTGGCCATGGTGAAACCCCATCTCTACTAAAATACAAAAAAATTAGCCGGGTGTGGTGGTGCATGCCTGTAGTCCCAGCTACTCAGGAGGCTGAGGCAGGGGAATCACTTGAACCCGGGAAATGGAGGTTGCAGTGAGCCTGTATCGTGCCACTGCACTCCAGCCTCGCGACAAAGCAAGACTCCATCTCCAAAAAAAAAAAAAAAAATGCTTTACAAAATAACAAAATACATATGATACCTTTCCTAAAATGCAATGGTGCTTTTAATTTTTAAATTTATTTTATTTTATTTATTTATTTTTTGAGACAGAGTCTTGCTGTGTCGCCCAGGCTGGAGTGTAGTGGTGTGATCTTGGCTCACTGCAACCTCTGCCAACCCACCACCGTATCTAGCTAATTTTTGTATTTTTAGTAGAGATGGGGTTTTGTCATGTTGGCAAGGCTTCTTGAACTTCTGACCTCAAGTGATCTGTCCACCTCAGCCTCCCAAAATGCTAGGACTATAGGCGTGAGCCATTGTGCCCAGCCCAATGGTGCTTTTTAATTATTTTTCTTTTATTTGAATATTAAACTTTGAGAATATTTTTATTTTATTTATTTATTTATTTATTTTAAAGATGGGGTTTCACCATATTGGTCAAGCTGGTCTCAAACTCCTAACCTCAGGTGATCTGCCCACCTCAGCCTCTCAAAGTGCTGGGATTACAGGCGTGAGCAATCGCGCCTGGCTAAACTTTGAGAATATTAATAATCTGAAAAAGTCCTGAGCCCAAAAGCCCTAATGAGGTACATACCATAAAGTTCATACAACTCAGACTAGTATAGAAGAAAATCTTAAATAAGCCTGTTAACAACAATATTTGGTTTCTCATTCATCCAACAAATAAATATTGTAGTTATGTTCTGGGCACGAGCTAGGGATACACTGGTAAACAAGCATACATGGTCTCTTACATTCTTTTGTAGGGAACAAATAAACCAATTACAAATTGTAGTAAGAGCTATGAGAGAAACAAAACGCTGAGACAGAGAATGTGGGCACAAGGATCTACTATAGACTGGATGAATAAAGAAGGTCTTTTTGAAATAACTTTTAAACTGAACCTGAAAGCAGCAGGAGCTAGTCAACTTCAAACAATGGGGAAGAAAGCCCCAGTGGAGAGAAAGGTATTCCAAAGTGTGTTAAAGCAAAGAAGAGTTTGGTATGCATCTAAAAGAAGCATGTGAGGGAAAACTAGTTTCAATGGAACCTAGTGAGCAAAAAAGAATGTCAGAGAGGCCGGGCGCGGTGGCTCACGCCTGTAATCCTAGCACTTTGGGAGGCCAAGGTAGGTGGATCACCTGAGGTCAGGAGTTCAAGACCAGCCTGGCCATCATGGTGAAACCCCATCTCTACTAAAAATACAAAAAATTATCATGGTGAAAACCCAACTTTAAAAAAAAAAAAAGAATATCAGAGAATGAAATTGAAAGAGTTTAAGCAAGGAATCGTCATGACCTATGTTTTAAGAAGGCCATTCTTACTGCCAAGGGGAGAATGGCTTAGGGTAATGGGTAGTAAGAGGATAAAGATACTTTAAAAAGTTTGGAGAGAGATCCAAGATGGCCGCGTAGCAGCAGCTCAGGATTGTAGCTCCCAGTGAAAGCGCAGAGAGTGAGTGGATGTCGCAATTGCAGACGAATTTTTGATGCCCACAGACTGGGAGATTCCCGGAGAAGGAGCCACACGGGTCGCCAGCGCAATTCTTTTGGCCGTCGCGGCGCTTCTCGGTGCGG
>CAUYQU010062591.1:0-43093 GCA_963574635.1 Cheracebus regulus | reverse complement strand
GCAAATCAAAACCACAATGAGATACCATCTCATGCCAGTTAGAATGGCAGTCATTAAAAAGTCAGGAGACAGATGCTGGAGAGGATGTGGAGAATTAGGAACTCTTTTACACTATTGATGGGAGTGCAAATTACTTCAACCATTGTGGAAGAAAGTGTGGTGATTCCTCAAGGATCTGGAAGCAGAAATACCATTTGACCCAGCAATCCCATTACTGGGTATATATGCAAAGGATTATAAATAATCCTATAAAGATACATGCACACATAGGTTAATTGCAGCACTGTTCACAATAGCAGAGACTTGGAACCAACCCAAATGCCCATTAGTGATGGACCGAATAAAGAAAATGTGGCACATATACACCATGGAATACTATGCAGCCTTAAAAAGATGAGTTCATGTCCTTTGCAGAGACATGAAGCTGAAAACCATCATTCTCAGGAAACTAACACAGAAACGGAAAACCAAACACTGCATGTTCTCACTCATAAATTGGAGTTGAACAATGAGAACACATGGACACAGGGAGGGGAACATCATACACTGAGACCTGTTGGAGGGTAGGGGGACTAGGAGAGGGATAGCATTTGGAGAAATGCCTAATGTTGATGACAGGTTGATGGGTGTAACAAACCACTGTGCCACGTTTTTATCTACATAACAAACCTGCACATTCTGCACATATATCCCAAAACTTAATGTATAATAATAATAAAAGAAATGGCATTTTAATACTCAACTCTGGTACTATTAAAAAAAAAAAAGTTATTGCTGGGTATGGTGGCTCATACATGTAATCCCAGCACTTTGATAGGCCAGGGCAGGCAGATTGCTTGAGGCCAGGGGTTTGAGACCAGCCTGGGAATCATAGTGAGACTCTGTCTCTCCAAAAAATTAGAAAAAATTAGCTGAATGTGGTGTTCTGTGCCTATAGTCCAGTTTCTTGGGAGGCCGAGATAGGAGGATCGCTTAAGCCCAGGAAATTCAAGGCTGCAGTGAACAATTATTGTGCCCCTGTACTTCAGCCTCAGTGACAGAATGAGACCCTGTCTCAAAAAATAAAAATTTAGGAGACCATTATATTTATACATACTTATGGGTACATATGAAGTTTTGTTACATGCATGGAATGTGTAATGTATAAGTCAGAGTATTTGGGGTATCTTACTACCCAGGTATTTAGCATTTCTATATGTCGATACGTTTCAAGTCCTCTCAGCTTTTTTAAAAGTACAGTACACTGTTGTTAACTATAGTCACTCTACTTCTCTATCAAAGAGTAGAACTTATTCCTTCTAATTAACTGCATATTTGTACTCATTAACCAACTTCTCTCCATTTTCCACTCTACCTAGACATCCTCCCTAGTCTCTGGAATGTATCATTTCACCCTCTAATTCTATTAGATAAACTTTTTTGGCTCCCACATATAAGAGCATGTGGTATTTGTTTCTGCCTGGCTTATTTTACTTACTTAATATAATGATATTTATTCCAATCCATGTTGCTGCAAGTTACATGATTTCATTCTTTTTTGTGGTTGAATAGTATTCCATTGTGTGTGTATACCACATTTGTTGAGGGACACTAGGTTGATTCCTGATCTTTGCTATTGTGAATAGTGTTGCAAGAAACACAGGAGTGCAGGTATTTCTTTGATATATTTATTTCTTTTCTTTTGGATAAATACCTGGTAGTGGGATTGCTGGATCATGTGGTAATTCTATTTTAAGTTTTCTAAGAATTCTCCATACTGTTTTTCATAATGGCTGTATTACATCTTGACAAAAATACATAAGAATTCCTCTTTCTTAGCATCTTTGCCAACATCTCTTCTGTTTAGTCTTTTTAATAACAGCCATTTTAATTGGCATAAGATGATATCTCATTGTGGTTTTGACTTGCATTTCCCTGATGATTTGATATTGAGCTTTTCTTCATGTGCCTTTTGGCCATTTGTATGTCTTCTTTTGAGAAATGTTTGTGACTGTTGCCCACTTTTAAATGGGATTATTGTTACTATTTTTTACTGCTTATATAGTTCCTTATATAGTCTGGATATTAGTTCTCCTCTTGGTTGTGTAGTTTGCAAATATTTTCTCCCATCAAACAGATTGTCTCTTTACTTTACTCTGTTGACTTTATTTTGCTGCGCAGAAGCTTTTAAGTTTGATATAGTCCCATTTGTCTATTTTTGTTTTTGTGGCCTGTGCTTTTGATGTCTTAGCTATAAATTCTCTCCCAAGACAGATGTCCTGAAGAGTTTTCCCTGTTTTCTTTTAGCAGTTTTATAGTTTCAGGTCTTATGTCTTTAATCTATTATGGTATATATGATGAGAGAGAGATCCAGTTTTATTCTTCTGCATTTGGTTATCGAGTTTTTTCAGCACCATTTGTTGAAGAAAGTGTCCTTTTTCCAGTATATATGGCTTTGTTGAAGATTATTTGGCTACGAATGTGTGATTTATTTCTTAGTTCTCTATTCTGTTCCATTGGTCTGTGTGTCTATTTTTATACAGTACCATGCTGTTTTGGTTACTATAGCCTTGTAATATATTTTGAAGTCAGGTAGTGTGATGCTTCTAGATTTATTCTCTTTGCTCAGGATTTCTTTGACTATTCTGGCCTTTTCTGTTGTTGTCATTCCATATGAATGTTTTGATTCTTTTTCTATTTCTGTAAAAAATGTCCTTGGTGTTTTCATAGAGATTTTATTGTATCTGTAGATTGCTTTGGACAGTATGGTCATTTTAATGATATTAATTCTTCTGATCTATGAGCATGGGATGTTTTTCACCTTTGGTAAATCTTTTGTAGATAAAATTTAACTTGAGATATTTTTGCATCAAAAGCATCATAATATTCTACCTTCTTTCCTTTACTTACTCATCATATAATGTTTTGAGTCTGTGCTGAAATCGGCACATTTAGGTACAGTGATCTCTTTCTTGTGGATACAAACTACTGAAATGTAAATTGGGATAGTTTGAGAGTTGTGGTGGGTAATAGAACATAAAGTTAAATATTATTTGCTCCTCTATCAGGATAATTATACGACTTCAGTTCTTTCAATATGTTTTGTAAATCTTGGGTGTTGCTTTATTGAAGTTATTTCTTTTATCTGTTTTAGGCTTTCATAATGAAAATTTGCTGTTGATCTAATTGAAGAGACAACCCAGAAGAGAGTAGGGCTTATTGTGTGCAATTATATTTAACACTTATTGAAGTACCTATGTTTCTTTTACTTAAAAAAGTTTGTGTGTGTATATACATACCTATATGAATATATATAGGTTTTCCCACCAGACTGTCCATTTCACTGTTCCTTTATGTATGTATCTATTTAAATATTGATGTACTTTTGTCTGTATATCCATGCAAAACACCAGAGAATCACACAGAGCTCAGTCACATAAAAATCACAAGACTGGAAGGTCCTGAAGTTAACTATTGTTTGATTTATACTCAATTTCATTTTATAAAGTTTTATGTCAGGGTCTGTCCCACAGACTCCAGCTGTACTACAGATGAATAAATGCACTCAGACACAAATTTCCAGTGAATGAGTGGTCATGAGCCACTCACAGAGATTGCAGCTACACAACCCTGACTAGCTGGCCCTTTTCACATTTATTCAGTCTAGATTTAACAACAGAGGCTCTAAGTCAACATGCTTGTAGAGAAAGATTAAAGGCCAGGTTCTGAGCCCAAAGCAAACACCATTAGAGGGTAATTTCCCTGGTCGACCTCGCTCCGAGAGGGTCATCTGGCTCAAAGGTTAGTTTTAAGACCACATGAGTAAACAAGTTAGTTAGATAAACTCCCCACATTCCTTTGTTTCTACTGTAATTAATTTAACTAAGAGGACAAAGCTGACTTTGGCCAAGAACTATAGAAAAAACCCTTAGGTTTTCCAAAAGGGTTTGAGCCTACATTCTATAACTTTCTTTCATATTTTTCCCTTAATATTTTTGCCATCATCCTGACTGAATTCCCACAGTTTTGGAGTTGATGAATGATGTCACCTAGTTCACATTTTCAAAGAGACTGTACAGAAAATGCAAAAAAGCATCAGCCATCTACTCCTTTCTTGTAGCAGTCTAGAGGAATGTCGTGGACCTTCTCATTAGTTAATTAAATTTTACCTCAGGGTCCCTGCTGTTTGGCAGCCTGCTCTGTACCTACACCCAGAATATCTTTCCACATACATCTCTGTAAACTCTTCAAGCCTCAGATCCATGTCGCATTCATTTAGATTTGCATTTTAACACATTACCTTCCTCAAATCCTTCCCTTGCTTAGAAACATTTTAACCTAAAGATTGTAGAACACATTGACAGTATTTACCCAAGTATTCAGGACTCTCAGTGTTTTGCTTCTTGTCTACCATTTTAAGTTCATATATTCCTGCTCCATCCTGTGGTTCCTTCATTCCTGGTGAGATTTACCCAGTACTTTCTGAAATTCTCTGTTTGAAACCTATCTGTCCCCACTATTTGTGAACATTGTATTATTATTACCTATGTCTGTGACTATATCTCTATTTATATAATACTATATTATTGGCTGTCTCATAATGAAATTATGTATACCTACATTTATAAGTGTACTAAAAATCATTTAAACAATTCCCAATCACTAAACATTTAGGAGTTCTCCAGTATTTTACATTATATATAATGCTTCAAAGACCATTTTTTATGGCTACATCCTTGGACACATTCTTGTTTCTTTTTGTAGAATCTCTGGGAGTAAAATTTCTATGTAAAAATTCATATACATTTTGTCCAGGTGCCGTGGCTCACTCTTGTAGTCCCAGCATTTGGGAGGCCAATGTGGGAGGGTCACCTGAGTCTAGGAGTTTGAGACCAGCCTAGGCAACATAGTGAGACCTTGTCTCTACAAGAAATAAAACAATTAGATGGGTGTGGTTGCATGCACCTGTGGTCTCAGCTACTTTGGGGTGGGCGTGGGAAGGGAGCTGGACTGAGATGACAGGATCCTTTGAGCCTGGAAAGTTGAGGCTGCAGTGAACCAGGATCTTGCCACCGCACTCCAACCTGGGCAACAAAGGGAGACCCTGTTTCTCTCCCCAACCCCTAAAATTATATGCATTTTAAAGGTATTTAATGCATTCTGCTATTTTTTTTCAAACAGGATGAACTTTATATTGCAGCTTCCTGTTGTGAAACCGCCCGTTTTACTGTACCCTTGTTGGCTTTGCTTTGCGTCCCTCCAGATGGTGATGGAGTAGATCATTTCTTCCCCATGCTTCTCGGCCATTTCTTTCCTTCTTTGGTAAATTTTTTCTGTTTTTCTGTGGTAGGTTTATTGATTTGCAGTAGCTCTTTAAGTAGTAAGAACATTAACTTTTTTGTTTCACCCGTGTTCTGCAAATAATCTTTTCCTCATTTGGTTTGTTTATGCTGGTTTTGCCCTTCAGAAATATTTAACTTTTAAAAACTTTAAAGTTATAAGTATTTTTCTCATTCATTTTACATTTGTTATGCTGAAGAGGCCTTTTTACTCAACAATATGTGAATATTTACTCATTTTCAGTATTCTAGTGAAGTCAAAATTTTTAACTTAAAATTTTAATTTATTAGATATGCATTTTCTTGAGATATGGTCTGACCAGTCTAACTCCTTTTCTAAATTTACTTTTTCCTGTTCAGTGTTAGGTGTTACTTTTCTTTCCTTTTGATTTACAGTCATGCGTCACTTAGGAGTATGTTCTGAGAAATGCACCATTAGGCAGTTTTATCATTGTGTAAATATCATAGAGTTTACCGTACACGAGCCTACTACACACCTAGGCTATATGATATAGCCTATTGCTCGCAGGCTGCAAACCTATGCAGCATGTTCCTGCACTGAATACTGCAGGCAACTGTAACAGGCAACTCTAACTGTGGTAAGAATTTATGTATCCAGACATAGAAAAGGTATAGAAAAAAATTTTATATGATTGTATATGCCATCTGTCATCAACCAAAAATGTTGTTACGTGGCACGTGACTGTATATGTGTATTCTTTAGTCCACCCTATATGCAATAATTACTGTGATTTTATAATGTATTCTAGCTTTTTATTTAGCAGAATCTTTCTCATGGTTCTTCCTCACCCTAAAGTTTGTTAAATATTCTGGGACCACTCCCTCACATTCTCAGCACACTCCATTGAGTTGTAAATTTGAGTCTCTGGCTGAATCCCTGCAGAATGGACTTCTTTATTTATCCAAGAAGGAGACACTTCCCTTTACTTGGCCAAGTGTTTAATCACGTCCCTTAGAATATCTTCTCATGATAATCCAGAGTTATAGGACTGGTAATGTGCCTACCTAATTATAGGTTATAGGACTGGTTATGTGCCTACTTAATTATAGGACTGGTAATGAAGAATGAAGAGTCGGGGACTATCTCACCTTCAGCTTCTGGACTTAGGTCCTGAAAATGTGATTTTTTTTTTAAAGGGATTTTCTTTTCTTTGGGTTGGATGTGAATTTAGTATGAATGGCCTTTCCTGCCTGGACCTCTGCTGCTTTGGCTTCTAGCAAAGACATCTTGGTTAGATTAGATCCTAGAGGTAGAAGTGTGAGGTTCAGGGACACTGTCTGCATAGGGCACTGTGATGTCAACAGTGATCTTAATCTGTGGCCAGCCTCAGGGCACTTGGAGTGCTCCTCTCCAGCCCCTGTCCATCAAAATGGGCCAGCTCTTCACTGGTCAGTCTTCTCTGAGGCCACTTCAAGAGTCAGGGCTCATCACTATATATTTTTTTCTGCTAAGTTGCATTCAAAGGATTGCAGGACTCAATTACTAGCAACTTAGCTGCGCTTTCAAAGACAAAATAAATCACAGCCTACCTTTGGCTAGATCTTGCTCACCATTACAAACCTGTCATTTAATTAAACTAAAATATATGCAATGTTTCTAAACATGCCCATTATGAATTTTGCCCTTCATTTTTTCCAAGAGGGGGAAAACAGAACAATGTTCTTTGGGAAAATCCTTATGCACAAGCTAGTAGTCCAAGCTTTATTCTTCCTTCCTGTTTCAAGTGTTCTTTTTTTGTCTTTTTTTTTTTTTTTAAGAGACAGGGTCTTACTCTGTCACCTAGGCTGGGATGCAGGGATGCCGTCGTAGCTCACTGCAGCCTTAGATGCCTGGACTCAAGCATTCCTCTCGCCTGAGCCTCCTGAGTAGCAAATGTATACATTTGCTTACAGGCTATATAATTAGACTTGTTATACAATGATTTCCAAAATGAGAGTAAATAAGCTCTGAGTCAGCCTGGGGCCCTATTCTCTAGATGAAAAGCATCTGTTTTATGTTACAGATTTTTAAATATCCAGTTAGGAATTTTAGAGGTATTTTTCTCTCTTTCTAGTAGTTGGCTAGTCCAGAGAATTCAGAGAGAGAGAGAGAGAGAGAGAGAGAGAGAGACTCACTGTGTTGCTCGCTGGTCTATAACTCCTGGCCTCAAGTGATTCTCCCACCTTGGCCTCCTAAAGTGCTGGGATTACAGATGTGGGCCACCATCCCTGGCTAATGTTTTCTTTTTAAATTCAGATTCCATATGTTTCAAGTTAAAACTGTTTTAAGATATATTTTTCAGCCCTATTGAGAATTTTTTTTCTGTTTTGTTTCTAAGTAGTTGTCCATATTTTCTCTTGTGATTTTTACACAATCACTTGGGAAGTTCTATAAAAATTTGCAGACTTGTGGCTTCTTCCTTTTGTGATTCAAGTGTGTCTTGGAGTGGGAATAAGGAGAACTGAATATCCAGGGCACATGAAGGAGAGGCTTCTTAGTATCACTTTAATTTGATTCTCCCTGGCCAGACAATTTCCAAATATTGGTAAGCAATGGAAGAGGATTCTTGTTTTATTTCTGACTTTAATGACAGCACCCCTCAGTTTTCCTCTTAGGGATGTGTGCTATAAAGGGTTAACCCATCATGCGTAGGGTGTTCAAACCTTGCACATTCTAAAGAAACTGGTCCTTGACTGCCCCCTGGGAGATAACTTCCTAGCAGTTGGGATGTCCTCCCTGGTAAGAGTGCCTCTGAATACATGAGACCTTGAGCCATGCCTGATCATTTATAGTAGTAACATTGTGAGTTATGATGGGGGCATCAGGCTACAACATATCAGCTTGACTTCTGGTGGAGCTAGGGGCTGGGAAACTAAGATCAGTTCCACAAGCAGCCCATTCCTGTGTGACCAGCCTCCAATAACAACCCTGGACAGCCAGGCTCAGCGAGCTTCTCTGGTTGGTAGCACTTCACCAGTGCTGTCACACCCTGCTCCTGGGAGGCATAAACACTGTTCGGTTCCCCTGGGAGATGACAGCTGGAAGCTTGTCCTGGCTGCTCCTTGTCTCTGCCCTATGTGCCTCTTCTTTTTGCTGATTTTAATCTGCATGCTTTCACTGGGAAAGCATGTTGGGAGTATAACAAGTTTTCTGAGTTTTGTGAGTCCTTATAGCAAATCATTACACTTTGAGAATATTCTTACATACTCTTTACTCAAGATGATAAGAGCCTTTTATTTCATAAGAATTCATAGAGAAAGGAACTAATGATCTCTCTCTAGTATGCTAAGTTGTGTGTTTTCGTATAAACAAAATTTGAAGTGGACATTAAATTGTATCATTTTTATTACCTCTAAAGATGTTTGCTTGATATTTGTTTTATTTCTATGATAAAATATATTAAATGATTTCCTAATGTTGATTTATTTGATTATTGATATTACTCATGCTTGATTCTATATTTTAAAACATGTCTTTTGTGTCATACATGGGCAAATCTTTTCACTACTCTAATTTTAAATTTTAAGCACATTTTCTAAAATAAGATATTTCCTCCTGACTTCTTAAACAGAACACTGTACCCCACTTAACGTTTTCCTGACTCATGACCCCCGTTTTGAACATTACGGTGTGTAGTGGGCGCTCAGGTCCCATTTGAGTATCAGCAACTTCTTACTCTGTGTTACATGCCCACAGACTGTTCTTTGCTTGGAGCTCTTGGGATTGCTTTCTTTTGTTTTTCTTATGCTTTCAAGTCCCACTTCTTATAATTCATTGGTTGTCTTCCTGTAATAGTCCCTCTCTTCTCTTTACTTAGCTCCTTTTTAATGGTTGTGGGCTTACAGGCTATATAATTAGGCTTGTTATACAATGATTTCCAAAATAAGAGTAAATAGGCTGGGGCCCTGTTCTCCAGATGAAAAGTGTCTGTTTTATATCACAGATTTTAAAATATGCAGTTAGGGATTTTAGAGGTATTTTTCTCTCTTAGTAGTGGGCTATTCCAGAGAATTAAGTAATAAAATTGGCTAGTTTGTTGGTTTAGTCATTTGATGCTTGTTTACTGAGGGTCCACACAGTGCTGCACACTGGAGAGTGAACCTCAGTAGGTAAGACATAGTACGTAAACCAGCCTCTGCCTAGCAAACCACACTGGAAAACAAGCATGGGAGAATTTTGTTGTGGAAATTTTGATGAAGACATTTTGAGTTTTATTCTCTTTGGTAATAAATTTAACTTAGGTTTTTCAAGTATTAATAATAATAATTACTGTGCAGAAAAGAGTTAACATAGCAGGCCTGATACTGCTATCCATAAAATTTTTTGTTTACAAAAATTTTGTAAGCAAAATTATAATTGGCTAGACATCTAGGAACTCGGCTGTCAGAATGCACCCAGTTAACACTTAGCTGATAAGGGTAGTTCACTGCACCTCGAGTGTTTGAGCAAACAGTGTGGTCTATCCTGAACACAGCTGCTTTCCTTCTGGGAATCTGGAATTTTGATACATTTTAGAGAGAGGTTGTCTACATGACCCGCCCCTTACAAAATCTTTGGCCGTTGAGTACCCGTAGACTTCCTTGGGCAGAAACATCCCACACATGTGCTGTATTTTCATTGCTGGGGTAAGAGTGTGACCCCTCATGGAAGACAGAGGACATGAGGAAACTGGCACCTGGCATCCTCTAGTCCTACGTGTGAATCCTTTCCCATGTGATTCAGAAGGCAGCCTTACTACGTTGCTGTGCTACATCGTAGCCTTGCTGAGTCCTGTGAATTCTCTAGCGAGTCTCTGAATGTGAGGGTGTTCTTGGAGACCTTCAACACAAATTCCTAATGTTTACTGATCTCTTATTATATGCCCAGCTCAATACTAATAGTTTTACATGGATTATCTCACTGAATTTTCCCAATAACAATATTTTATGAGGTAAGTGACTATCATTATCAGCACTGGAAAGTGAAGTTGTTTCAGACTTCATGAGGTTAAGTAACCTGAGTAGGTCTTATAACTCATAAGCTTATTTCAGTGTCTGTATATTTTTCAGATGTTTGTACCTTATGGTATATTATATTATTTCTATTGTTCAGAGGAGCATTTAAGTGAAGAAAAATACTGAGCTCTTTTTCCTTTTGTCTTTCTATTTTTGGTTTATTCTATTATTTCAGTAGAGCATATTTGCCAGTAACTTTCTGAGAAGGGGCACATGAGAGGTAAATTACTTAAATTTTTATTAGTGTGTAAAATATCTTTCTATCTCAAGCTAAATTGATAGTTTGGCTGGACATAGAATTACAGGTTGGATATAATTTTTCCTGCTATTTTTAAAATGTCTTTACCATTTCAGGTATGAGTACATTCTCATGGAACCTGACCCAGTACCAGCATATGCTCTGAAACTGCTTGTCATGATGACTGAACACAACCCAACTTTCACCAGGTACTGGAAGTTCACATTTCTTTATCTTGCGTCTCATCTATAAAATGAATTTTATGTGTTCTGAAAATGTTATTAAAGATGCTGAGATTCCAAAAGACCAATGTTTGAGTTGTCAGAATCTCATTTTTTTATGTTTCATGAGTTTTGTAATATCTGTCGTTTATGCTGTTTTGACTCTTCTCATATTTTTAATTTTTATTAGAGTTGGCATACTGTGGAATGCATGCTGCTTTAAAATGATAACCTCTTTTAAGAAATAAGACAATATATGTACTTTAAAAATGTCAATTGGTGCCTCATTTTGTACTGAACAGTTTACTAAATCTCAGTGTTTATTGACTGTTATTTGTTACCATTTTATTCAGTTGATGTACTTCTTTTTAAGTGGTAGAGAGCTTTTACCTTTGTTGAAGGTACTGAATTTGATGATGCCAAATTTCTTTAGAACTAGTTGCTGAGGATGTTTTTAGTCTTGTAACGAATAGCTTGTCTTAGAGAACACCCAGGCCCACAGAAGCGGAAGAAAGGTAGAGGTTCTTTTTGCTTTCAAACAAGAAAATTACTTTTTTGTACGGGCGTTGTCTGAGGACTTTGAATACCGTCTGTAAGTGCAGTGCGTCCCCAGAGCTATCAGTTGGTCTTTAACAAAGAACTAAATTACGGAGCCCCAGCCATCTCCATTTCCTCTGGTCTGCTGTCCGACCACGGAAAGTACTGCATTTTTGTGAGCCACTCTGACTGTTGTTACCAGCAAAGAAGAAAGGCTGTTTTTGGAAAGTACTCATTTCCCAAACACTCGTCCCAGTGGGCGTGTCAGGACATGGATGTGCCCTAAGTCACAAGTGCCAAGCTGCTGTTGTCCTTTGGGTTATACAGCACTGGGCTGTAGCAGTTCTAGAGCCCATTACCTTCCCTCACCCATTTCTAAAGGATGCCATGCAAATACTGCCCTGTATTCTCTGAGCCATGTTGCAAAAGATTCCAGGGAGCACTGAACTAATCCTCTTTTTACTTTTGCTAATTGGAAGCAAAGTGTTTGCCTCAGTGTTTCTACAATCTTTTAGAGAGCTTGAGCAATGAGCCTTCCAAATTCATCACTGAGAAGACATGGCTCTCCATTCCTAAAGAAGAAATTCAATTCTAAAGAGTGGGCCTGTTTTAGAAGTTGCATAAAAATTCAGATAGTTGTTTGTTTCCTGAACTTTTGACATCAAGTGAGAATACTGCATCCTCATTTTATCCTTCCATTAGATTGAACATATTGCAGTCACATTTTTAAATGTCAGCTTGGGCTCATTCACCTGTCATGTTTTCTAGACTCCTTTTCCTTCTTGTCATCTCTATTCAGCTGAATTTCCTCATATTGAGGAGAACAACCCTGGAGAAGTAGAAGCAGTTCTGTGGCTTCCATAGAAGCTTTTCATCTTAAAAGTCATTAGGAACTAGGTTTAGAAGTCCATTTACTCTAGTTTTCAAAAAAACTTTACAAGCAGAATTTAGTGGAGTAGTTTTTGTATTTCTTTTGTTTTGATTGAACTATATTTGAATATACTGTTTTTGCTTTAAATTCTAACCATAAAATCAAGAGATCTCCTTGGCTTCTCTCTCCACGACACGCTCTGCTTCACGGGTCTCTTCCCAAGTGTTAATAGTTGTTGTTACTTTAATGTATGTCCTCCTGAATTTTTTTCTGGCTACTCAAATTCTGTCTGTCTGTCTATCATCTATCTATGTATTTATCTATCTGTCTCTCTGTCTATCTATTTGTCTGTCTGCCTGCCTGCCTGCCTATCTGTATGTATATATGTATGTGTATATATATGAATATACATACACTTATATGTATATACCTGTGTACATGCACACACACACACGTAAATACTGAAATAAATAGATTTACTTTGTGGTGATTGATTTCAAAAAACCTAGATAGTATCATTCTGTATGTATCTTCCTGAAATTTGCTTTTTCACTTATCAAAACGATTTGGAGATCTTTTCATATCATATTTATTCATACTCTTGTCAACATCTTTGCCAAACAAATGAATGAAAATGGGATCTCATTGTATTTGCATTCACATAACTAATAACGGTGAATCTCTTTTAACGTTTATTCACTGTATTTAATTAAAGTGTGAGAGGTACACAGCCTTCAACCTTCAATTCTACTTCGAAGGATTTGTTCTAGAGAAAAACTCAGGTGTACACAAATAAAATTCTACTAAGACAAATAATTTTTAAAATGAGAAAATTTTATATAATCTATACAATTTTATATAAGTAAAACATAAATTATGATATAACTATAATGCAGAACACTGTGTAACAGTTTAAAAGGGCAAGATACAGTTTGAATACTGATGTGCAAAGATATCTAAATCATTTTGTTAACTGAAATTACTTATTTATTTCCCCTCTCCCCATTAAATACTACCTTTGTCTTATTTGTGATCTCTTTCTGGATACCTGTGTCTTATTTATGATCTCTATCTGGGTGCCTGTGTCTTATTTGTGGTCTCTTTCTGGATTCTGTTTGTCTTTTTCTGAGAAACAGCATTCAAATAAGTCTCGCTTCCTGTCAGTTATGGCTGAGGCTCCGAAGGGTGAGGAGAACAAGAGCAATGGGTTAAAGACCAATTATTGTCCCCCACACTTCAAAGGGAGGGCCTAGCAGCATGTGTGCAACTTGCAAAGTCCATTTATGCACCTTAAGGAAGGGACAAAGGAGGAAAAAGTATTTAGACTTTTGAGTTTGTTTTATTTCCCTAACTGTTTAAGAATGGATTTTAAGTGCACCATTTTGGAATGAGTAGTGAATTTTTAGTGGGGGAAAAAAGAACAATGTTTTTAAAAAGGCAGATACTGAGAATTCTTATTTCTTCCCATTTATCCTGTTCTTCCCTCAGCTTTTTTGTTATTCCCCATGGCTAAGTATTTTTATTATACATACAAATGCAAGCTAATGTGAATACATATTTTTTCATTTCTCCACCCTCCCTTTTTTTTTGAGACGGAGTTTCACTCTTGTTGCCCAGACTGGCGTGTAATGGTGCGATCTTGGCTCACCACCACCTCCTCCTCCCAGGTTCAAATAATTCTCCTGCCTCAGCCTCCCTCGTAGCTGGGATTACAGGCATGCACCACCACACTCGGCTAATTTGTTTTGTATTTTTTAGTAGAGACGGGGTTTCTCCATGTTGGTCAGGCTGGTCTCAAACTCCTGACCTCAGGCAATCTGCCTGCCTTGGCCTCCCAAAGTGCTGGTATTACAAGCGTGAGCCACTGCGGCTGTCCTCTTTTCTCCCTTTTGTATGCAACTAGCATGTCATGTATGTTTTTTGGCCTTTTGTTTTTTTTTCACTTAACTGTCTATTCCCTAGATTTGCTTCCATATCAATATATAGAGAGCTTCCACGCTGTGTTTTACAGTGGTGAGATCTTCCATTGCATGGATATATTATAATTTATCTAGTGTCTAATAGACTTGTTTCTAATCTGTGTAATTGCAATTAATGAATATTCTTAATTTTGTGTAATTTTGCACACATTATCTTATAGGATAATTCCTATAAATGTATTGCTGTATCAAAGGAGAAATACATTGAACTTTTTTTAAATATGGCCAAATTACCTTCCCTGGGGTTTACTGTTTTACACTTCCAAAGGAGATCTCTCAGGAGGCTTACTCCTCTACAAGTCTTGCCATCAAAATTTATTAAACTTTGCAATGTTGCCATTGTGACAGGTAAAATGAGTTATTTCAGAGTAAGTTTAACAGGCATTTCTCTTACCATAAGTGAGAATGACTACCCCTTCATATGGTCAAGGATGTGTATCTTTTTCTGCTTATGGCCTTTGTCAACAGTTCCTTGGTCTTGGCAACACTACTTTTCAAACCAGATCATCTCTTGGCTTTCCATTGCACAAATACACACAGCCGCCCAACCCATTTTACTTTTAACCAAGGCTGGGTTGTTGCATGTTTCTGCTGTCATGAATAGTGCAGCTGTGAATATTCCTATGCATGCTCTGTGGTGAATCCCTGTGCGTGTGTCCTTTGGGTGCTCACACAGGGGTGAAAATCCTGGGTCCGAGGGCTTGTGCTCACCCAGATCCAACAGATACACCATGCCACAAAGGGACAGGAGTTTTCCAGGTTGGTTGTACCAACTTACATTTCTATCAGCATTGTTCAAGAGGCCTTGGGTGTCATGTAAGAGTTTAAAAAATAAATAAATAAATAAACAGTTTATTGAGATATAATTTACATGGAGTAAAATCACTCATTTGAGGTATACAGTTCTATGAGTTTTGAAAAAGATACACAATTATGTAATCCACTATCACAATCAAGATAAAGAGGGTTTCTGTCATTCCAGAAAGTTCCCTTGTGCCTCTTTGAATGTTACCTCATAAAAATTCTGCCTGGGGAATATGACCATGTTGATTTTATATTTTATTTTAGTTTTAAAAATTTATTTTTCAGAGTTAATACATATCATGTTTGGAGCTTCAGTATTTGAAAGGGTATACAGAGAAAAACAATTCTTCCTCCAAAGAGAACCACTGTTGCCAGTTTGTGTGTGTGTGTGTGTGTGTGTTTGTGAGTGTGAGTGTGTGGGTGTTTGTGTGCAGGTGAGTGTGTGTTTGTGTGTACTGTTTTTCACATAGACAGTAGCATGCTGTCTATACCATTTCTGCACCTCTTTTAAAAATTAACGGTTTTATTGAAATGTAATTCATATGCTATCTGTGCCACTCTTTTAAACAGATACATAGTGTTGCATTTTATGAATATCACATACTGATTGAACAGGTCTCCTTTTGATGGATATTTGTTCCTTTCTAATCTTTTGGTGTTATAAACAAAGCTACATTTAATGAACTGGGTCATTGATCCTATATGTGAATGTATGTTTAGCATAAATGGGTCATTGATCATATGTGTGAATGTATGTTTAGCATAAATGAGAAGTGGAATTGCTTATCAAAAGTTATTTAAGCAAGCAGTTTTCAAACTTGTCTGTACATTGGTATCACCTGGGGAACTTTTAAAACATTTGAAGTCCAGGTTGTACCCTAGGCCAAGTGAATCACAATCTCTAGGGCTAGACACTGGCATCAGTAATTAGACGCTTCCCAGCTGCTAACTCTGCAAACAGGTTTGCGAACCACTGGTCTAAGGATTTGAAATTTTGAGAGACGTTGCCAAATTTCCCCCAATCTAAGTTGTACCAGTTTTCACTCTACCATCTGTGTACAAGTGCCTCTTAATTCAAAACCTTTATCAAATTAGTGTATATGTGATCTTTGCCATTCCCTTATGTGACGATTAAGTCTTTGATGTTAATTTCTAGTTTTCTTGCTTTGTGGTCAGGTAATCTTTTTTTGTTCTATGTCTGTTTCTTATTATTTGCTTTTATTTGTGGCCTAATATATGGTCAGTTTTTGTGAATGCTCTGTTTATTTGCTTACTGTAACCAAAAGAAAATTAGGCCTCATGCTGGGGAATGTCACCCCTGTTTTTGGCAAGTACCTAAAATGGCAACTCATTAACCTTAGAGATTCTCCCCAGCAGTTTGGTGTGAGTGGTTTTGAGGCAAAATGCTCAGCTCAAGAATAGAGTACAGATCAAGAGTAGAGTGCCTTGACTATTTGTGCAGATAGATTCCCGAATACATAAAAATAACCGTGAATCTTTTGTTACAGATTTAACTTGCTTATTAATTGTATCCAACAGCATCATGTTCTTTTAAGGATATGCATTTTAATTTTGTTTGTATATATTATGAGTTTAGAGTGCCAGGTAGTAACTACTGGAACATTAAACCATCCCATGCCAAGTGAAGCATTATCATTTTTACGTGTTTATTCTTATTTTATAGGATTCTTAGTTGATAGAAGCTGCAAAGTGTAGTCATGTGACCATTGGGGATTTATTGTTCCCCTTCAAGTGAGGGACGAGCATGATCAAATCTGCACTGTACGTGGCCGAGATTTTTGTCTTTTAAACAGTGCCACCCTTGTGGATGTAGTTTATTATTGAGGTACAGCAGAAAGGTAAATTGTTTGCCACGTTGATGCAGTTTTATTGGGAGGGATATGTTAACTCCCTTGAGCTCTGCCCTTTTCTTTCTCCTTAATTTTACAGTAGGTTGCACCAAAACCATTCCTTTCAGAGAAAGCAACACTCCAGATTCTTGTTTCCATTAAAAGATAATTAGCTTTCAGCAAATCTTCCTTAGCAAACAAATTAGATTTTAACTTCTTTGAGTTCTTTTGGAGCAAAATTTAACTGTTTTTCTGAATTGCAAAAAAAAAATTGTTTATGTTCTGTATCTAAGAATTGTTATTTTAGTTTTCTTGTTAGAGCTATTTGTTTTATGACAAAAGATTTATAGAAATTCTGTTCATTGGAATGAAATTTTAGGGTTGTCTTAAATGAAGTTCACAGTGAATTAATGATACAGTGTTCAGTGAAAAGTACTTCTGGCCATATATTCACCAGTCTTCAGCTGACTTCTCTCATTAGTTTTTGGTTCATTTGTTCATTCATTCATTAATTTATCAAATATCTTAATCAGCAACTACTGAATGATGGCAAAAATAAATGATAAGGAAGTTCTTACTCTAAGGGTGCTTAGTATTTAATGGAAGAGACAGATTTATAAATAGGCTTTTATTAAACAATGTAATTATTTTAATACATGTAATTATTTTTTAATGCTGTGTCTTTTGATGATAGTAGCATTTGAAGGAATTTAACCCAACTAACTGTATGATTTTGGCCAAGTTACTTCATTTGCCTGTACCTAAATTCCCTCCCCCTGGAAAATGAGAGTAATAAAAGAAATATCAATATTTCTGTGGACCCCTTAGTCCATAGAAAATGCTGTATAAGTGTTCCCTTCCCTCCACCACCTCCTTCGCTTTCTTTATCCTTTTCATTATTCTTAGAGGAAGAAATATTACTATGAGTGTTCCTAGAAGAGGTAATTCCTTTGACAGAAGTTAGAAATGTCTATTGATATTGATTAAAACCAGAGCTCCAGCACCCTACAAAAAATTGGGGAAAAAAGTTTTTCAGTAGCAGGAAAAAAACTGCCTGGGCGGGACAGTCTTTTTGAATTGAGTTTGGAAAACAATTGTGCAAGCCATTGAGGATACCCAACTCACAAGATGGCTTCCACTTAAATTTGCCTTTCAATTTATTATATGCCTTAATAAAGTTAGGCTTTGCCATGTTCTTATGTATTTTAATTTAAATTTTGTAGTCTGATAAATGTAAAAGCCCAAATCATCAGAGATGTTTGTCAAACTTGTTAAAATAAGCCATTTAAGTTTTTTACCCTCAATTAGCTGAATTTATATAGCTAAAATATTTCCTCTGATGAACTCTCAATGAGTTAAATAACTATGTAACTGTGTAATAAATTCATTCTAATGTTGCCCAGGCTGAGGTGCACTGATGTGATCACAGCTCACTGCAGCCTTGAACTGCCAGGCCCAAGCAATCCTTCTACCTTGGCCTCCTGAGGAGCTGGGACCACAGGTCCATGCTGCTACACCCAGATAATTAAAAAAAATTTTTTTTGTGGAGATGGCATCTTGCTATGTTGCCCAGGCTGGTCTCAAACTCCTGGGTTCAAGTGATCCTCCCGCCTCAGCCTCCAAGTGCTGGGATTACACTGCATCCCACCAACTTTATTAGAATGAACTGATTTCTTCAGAAATAATTTGCTGCTCCTCAAGCTGCCTGTGTATATTGAAAAGCCTCATAATGAGACACAGGTCAGTCTCTGCGTCTGTGAAGCTCCCGTGTCTGTCTGAGGGTCACTCATATGTGGTTTCTCATTTATTCTTCACTGGCCCTCTGCAGAATAAGGTACAAGGTTTCCCTAGTGGGGACTGAGCTCTTGAGCATCTGTTTTTAACTGGCTCTTTCTTCTTTTTGTGGACCATAGCTCATGTTCCAGTGCTCTCAGCCACTTGTTTAAATTGGCTACACATCTACTTTTTGTCAAAGTAGAATTTTAGGGAATAAAGCAAGCATAAAATATTTAAAACACTGAGCAAATTAAAACTGTCCTAATTGTTGGCTTTGTTAAAGTATTTTGTATTCTTCCAATGAGATTATTGTTTAACAGTATTGAGCATAAAATTTTATTTTACTGTTGAAAAGTTTAGCATTTTGTTTTTCCTGTGGAAATCCTTTTTCTTGATTCAGCTGCTAGTGGTTGTTAACTATCTTTGAAAATAGCACCTCTCATTCTAAAGGAAATGTGGATAGTTGGATGTGTTTGTTTTACATTGTCTTGTCTGGTTCTAGAGAAATCCACAATTTGTAAGTATATTTAGAATAGATATATGTTGTCCTTGCGATGGATTTCTTGATTTGTGAACCTGTTGAGTTTGTGTGTGTTGGACTCCAGCCGGGATAGTTATTTCAACACAGTGATATTTTCTCATTGTTTGCTTTCAACATAGATGTGAGTTTATGGTCATATGAATTCTTAGCAGTTATTTCTGGGTCAGAAGTGGATGGCTTTTTTGGTGTGAGATTCACAAGGACACAACTTAGGTTGATTGTACACATTTATAAATAGTGATTCCCCAGCTGTGCATTGCAGAGTGGTTTTAAATCTGACTGTTGATTCAATCAAGCTTTTTATGTTTTGCAAGACTTCCTAAGGTCTGTAAACGTTCCCTTGTCATTTAAAGCAGAGACTGGCAAACTGTGACCCATATGGCCAGCTGGCTTGCAGCCTGTTCTTGTGTGAGGCCTGCGAGGTAAGAGTGGTGTTTACATTTTTAAAGGGTTGTAAAACAGAGATGAATGTGAGACAGAGATTCTGTGTCTGGCAAAGCCTAAAATATTTACTTCTGGACACTTTTTAGAAAATGTTTGCTGATTCTTGCTTTAAAGGAATAGAACTTTTTGGTGTTTATTCATGTGACCACAGAAATACTGGAATTGTAGAGCTAGATGGAACTTTGGAGATCATCTGGGCATTTTAAAATGTGGATTTTATTATTCAGGGATGGTGAGGCCAATAGATGAGGAAACAATTGCCATTGAAAAACTACTTTGTTGCTAAAAGAGCCAAGAGGAACAGCATACCATGCCACTGGGTGCCACGTGAGGAGGAACCAGGGTCAGTCGGGGCAGAGGAAAATGTGGACAAGAACTTTTACTGTGGTTTTTATGGGAAGGAACAGCCAAAACCGGGTAAGCAGGATTAGGACTGGCTAGTTTGAATAATTTCAATGGGCTCTGGAGTGCAGGGTCTGTCCTTGGGTGTCTGGTGCCTTGCTCTGGAGGGATTAGGGCAGGGGAATATTGGCCTGCAATGTTACGAGCTCAGTAACGGAGGTGGTTATGGGTATGAGCTAAGGGCTGGTTGGTTTGCGTAGGAAGGACATGGGCAAAGTCTCATTCTTTGCTGTCTCTAGGAATTAGCCAGGCCTGGGACAGGCATTGACTCTAGATTAGTGAGACCCCAGGATATCAAAGCATCAAAAATACAGAGTAAAAAGGTATTGTTAGTATATGGTGCCAATGTTTTCATTTTAACCATCAGGAAAATGAGGCCTCAACAGTAATTTGTGTGTCCTAAGCCCCACAGTCAACTTGCAGTAAGAACAAATTTTGGGTTCACATCTCCTAGTTTATTCATGGTGCTTTGTACTACTCAGCAGAGCCCCTTTCTTCCTTTAAAAATCCAAATGAGTATCGTGAAGGACTTAAAGTGTTTTAAGTTTCATTGTGTCACACTTAAAAAAACAGTCCAATTTGTCAACACAGTCACTCTCAGGGTCGTGCGAATAAAAACAAAAGCATGATCCTCCCGCTCCCCCGGCTGGCCGTCATCTAAGGTTCCGACCGCGACCTCTTTATGCGTTTCACCACTTGTTGCCCCTGGCACTGTTTGATTCGTAGTTTGCGTCTGCGTCCTGGTTCCGTTTTGCCTCTGCCTTCTCCCAGTATCCTCGGTCTTGAGCCCTGTTCTGGCTTACAACTTAAACCACACTGAAGGGGCTGGCATCCCTCCTTCGTATGTTAATTATGATATTACTCGTCACTGTATCTCCTGCAGAAACAAACGCGAGTCTTTACCTAAGCACTGATGAAGTGGGCGTTAATTATCTCCATCTACTCCAGCATTCTTTTTCTGCTAGGGTTGTAGAAAAACAGCCTAGATGCTTAGGAGTTTTGTCCCAGGTATTCTATTTTTCTTACGTATTCATAAGGAAGATCAGTGGTAATTGATCTAAGCCTGTCTTGAGGGGATTTATGTTTTTCAGGATATAAAAAACCTGACGTGAGTTTTGCTGCCCTAGGTGGTAAACATTTCTGCTTATTTTCTTCCATTATCTTCCTTCCCGTCATAGAGATTTCCTCTTGTTTCATAGTAATTTGGTAAACATTTCATTGTCTATCCATATCGTCTGAGACTCAGTTGCGTCCGCTGAGACTGTTCATCTCTGCTGTCAGGGATAACTTAATCTTTCGAATCCATATTTTCATAGCAGCCCTATAGGCTAGGAGCTGGCTCACTGTAGTTACTCTAATCTGGCTTTCATGGGTTCAGTGATAGCTTTTCTCAAGGAGAGGTAACCAGAACCTGGCAGAGAGCTCTCCACGGTCACGAGCCGCCCAGGCTTGAGTCACTCAACGCGGCTTGTGTCGGAAGCTAGCATTTAGTTGTTCTTTGGTCAGAACTGCCTGGGTATTTTGGGGGCTGCAATAAACACTGATTGACAGTTCCTTCCTTCTGTATTTAAATAGAAACTTAGAGATCATCATTGTTAATGGAATGCTACCTAACATTTTCCCCCAAAGTATTTCCTTAGTTGCCCACAAGAAAATTCCTTTTTACTTTTCTGTCTCTTGAGGTCTTACAGTTCATTTATATCATAGAATCGTGGAACTTCGGAACACAATCATGTTGGCATTTTTCTGCCTGCAAAAGAGTTGTCATTCATTCATTCATTCATTCATTTATTCATTGAGTCACTTTACAACTAGTTATATTCAGTGAGGTGGGCAAAACAAGCAGTGTCCTGGCTTTAGATGGAGCTTATGATTGAGTGGAGGTGTAATAGTCAATAACAAGAACATCCATTTAAACAAACATCCTTTCACTAGCTACAAGTGCCATGGAGGACGGTGAAGCGTACTAAGAGAATGGAGAGTTGTATGAGGTGGGGTGGGCTGTTTCTGAGAGGGTGGACAAAGACAGCCTTTCTTGGGAAGGTGAGATTTAAGATTGAGGTGAGGGAGCTAATTAGCTGTGCTAGTGCTAGCTGCAGTGTTCAAAAAGCAAGCCCCCAATTTTCAGGGACTTTCAGAAGGAGAGAATAACAATATCCAGTGCTGCTGAGAGGGTCAGTATGAGGAAGACAGAGGACTGCCATTCTTAATTAATTTATTTATTTTTAACATGGAGTTTCGCTCTTTCGTCCAGGCTGAAGTGCAGTGGCATGATCTCAGCTCACTGCAACCTCCGCCCCCTGGGTTCAAGTGATGCTCCTGCCTCAGCCTCCTGAGTAGCTGGAATTGTAGGTGCCCACAACCACGCCTGGCTAATTTTTGTATTTTTTTTTTTTTTTTAGTAGAGATGAGGTTTTGCCATTTTGGCCAGGCTCATCTTGAACTCTGGACCTCAAGTGATTTTCCCGTCTCAGCCTCCCAAAGTGCTAGGATTACAGGTATGAGCCACCATGCCTGGCTGAGGATTTCCATTATTTTGGCATTAGAAGGTGTAAGTACTTCAAGGATAATTTTCAGTGCTGTGTGGGGCAAAAGCCTGGTGGAGTGGACTGAGGAGGAGAAGATGAACAGAAGCAGGGAGCATCAATAACTCTGATGGAGTTCTGCTCCAAAGGGGAGAGCTGAGAAGTAGAGAGCTAGGAGGAGATGGGGGCAGGGGCGGGGGGTCAAAGGAGGTTTTTCATTTGTTTTTAAGATGATGAATATTTTAGTGTTGTCTTTGTGTTAATAAGAACGATCTAGTGTAGGGGCTGATCCTTAGGGTGTCACAGGATCCTTAGGGTGTTGCTTTTGCAGCTGGAAACCTCTGTGGCCACAGGCGCCTTTGCCTGGGTTTCGCTCTGGCCTGCTGGGCTCATTCTGCCCACTCGGCCTGGCAGGCTGCACTTGGCTGGTGCTATCAGCCTGATCCCATGCCTGCCAAGGCCAGCCAGGCACGTAGTGGTGTGGGATGTGTGAGCAAGCATGGGGTCCAGCCACAATGCACAGCCAAGTGTGCCGGCCACGGCAGGGCAGGCAACTCCAGATGCCAGCACAGGTGCCAGCTCTGTGTGAAGCTGTGGCTGGACCAGATATACCACAAGCAGCTTCCACTGTGGACACCAGGGCATGTGGTAGCATCCAGAAGCTTGGAGGCACTGGGAACCGCAGAACAGCCCCGGCATGGGGAGCCCTGGGTCTGGGCTTCTTGAAAGGCTGCAGCTCTTCTCTCCTTCTTGTCATGTGCAACATAGCGAGAAGGGGGCGTATTTCAGCCCTGTGTGTTACAGCTCTTCAGCCCCGCCATTTGGTAGGTCCTGAGTTTTTGTGCCACATCCCGGAAGAATGAGGAATGTGGACAACCGTAGGGTGAGCAAGGCAGAGAGGAGCTTCAGTGAGTGACAGAGCAGCTCCCAGGAGACCCAAAGTGGGCTGCTCCTCTCCACAGGCAGGTTGTCCCCTCACGTGTCCAGCTCTCAGTGGAGGGGAGACCTGTGGCGGGAGCTCCTTCCACAGGCAGGTTGCCCCCTCACGTGTCCAGCTCTCAGTGGAGGGGAGACCTGTGGCGGGAGCTCCTTTCCACAGGCAGGTTGTCCTGACTATTTGAGGAGACCCAAAGTGGGTAGCTCCTTCCCTCAGCTGGCGTCCCAATGTCTGTCTGAGTCTGGCTGAGTCTGGGGTTTTCATGGACTGAGAAGGAAGTACACGCTGATTGGCCCATGAGCAGCCATGGGTGGGTCTGGAAAAAGCACTTAAGTTCTCACTCCGGGCCATGAACTCTACCCGGAACTGGCAGCTTGGTCCCCAGGCTTCAGGCTGTCCCTGGCTTGAAGGTGGGGTTTCACCGGGAGCCCTCCCTCTTCCACCCAGGAAGCTGTCTGCTTTCTGCCATCAACATGTCCTCCATGGTGGCCCAGGCTGTTCATGGTGAGGGGCACCTGCAGGTGTGTGCCAAGCCTCCCTCAGCACCCCCACCTGGCCTTCCTTCTGTGCTCATTGGCACCCAGAGTCTGGAGGGGGCCAAGGGGGCAGGAGGCTGGCATGTCTGCACTACCCCAAGCATGTGCACACCCAGCTGGGTTGTTACAGTGCCCAGGCTCAGCCACGACTGGAGCAGGTACCAGGAGCAGGGAGAGGCCAGGGAGCAGGAGCAGGCACTTCTGAGCTGGGGGTATAGGGACTTTCTAGTCCTGGGGAGCACAGGGTTGCCTGGGTCGGAACCGTGGCTGGGCGGCCGCAGCTGTGGCCAGGAGCACGGGTCCCCTGCCCCGCTGACTCTGTGGAGGGCGGGGCTCCCATCTGCTCCTGGCTCGTGCCACCCTACAGAGTGTGCATCCCTGGCTGCGCCTCCCCCACTACAGCTGGCATCTTTGCAGCGGTGGTTCCAGATGGGCTGCTGCCACCACAGCTACACCCTTTCTTTCATGTATTGTCTGTGCCCATGTTTGCATTACGGTGGCAAAGTTGAGTCGTTGTGAAGGAGATTCACTTCTGGCTTTTTTTTTTTTTTTTTTGATACAGAGTCTCACTCTGTCACTCATGCAGGAATGCAGCGGCAGAATCTCGGCTCACTGTAACCTCTGCATCCCTGGCTCGAACAACCCTCTTGCCACAGCCTCCCAAGTACTTGGGACTACAGGCAGATGCCACCATGCCTGGCTAATTTTTGTATTTTCAGTAGAGACAGGGTTTCACCATGTTGCCCAGGCTGGTCTCCTGGGCTCAATCTTCCCGCCTCAGCCTCCTAAAGTGCTGGGATTATAGGTGTGAGCCACCGCACCCAGCCTGCTTCTCACTTTTTACTGAGTTTTCTGATGCTTTCTCTCCTGGAAGGGGTAAAACTGGTGATGTTGGAAGGCAAGTGGTGACCTGCCAGATTGATGTTCTTACCCTCTTGGGGATTCCCACCCTCCTCCCCCAACATTCCCTAAAGGAGAAGCGAAGAAATGTCATAACTGGAGAGGGGTAGTTGAGCTGGAAAGTTAAGAAGTTGTGTTCTGGCATTGAGATGCTTGACAGTGAGAGTTTTGCAGGGGTGCTGCCTGGGTGCCGAGGGCAGGCTACGAAAACAGTTTGCAAGTGATGAGGCCTGCCAGCTAGGGGACAGGGTGTCCAATTCTTATGTGGATGACTGGAAACTATAGTACTTACTGCTATTTTTAGAATATTCATAAAAAAGTGACTGACCCTGTCCTAATGCCTTGTTACTGTTTACCTGATTCTATTTGGAGCTGTAGTCATTTGGTACTATCCTTTGTTATTTACTGTAAGATAAGTAGTAAAAAATGTTAGATGTTGGCTGGGTGTGGTGGCTCATGCCTGTAATCCCAGCATTTTGGGAGGCTGAGGCAGGCAGATCATCCGAGGTCAGGAGTTTGAGACCAGCCTGACCAACATGGAGAAACCCTGTCTCTACTAGTAATGCAAAACTTAGCTGGGCATGGTGGTGCGTGCCTGTAATCCCAGCTACTGGAGAGGTTAAGGCAGGAGAATTGCTTGAACCTGGGAGGCGGAAGTTGCCATGAGCAGAGAATCACGCCACTGCACTCCAGCCTGGGCAATGAGAGTAAAACTGCATCTCAAAAAAAAAAAGATATTAACTGTGGTTCTTTTTATGAGCTCCTTTTTTTATACCTGCCTTTTACACAGTTATTAGGAAATCATTATTCTTGTTGGAGAAAAATGTGTTACATTCCCTTGATAGATTATTTAAGCATGTTCAGAATTTACTACTTAAATTGCCTCTTTTGCCTGTTTGAGTCTCAGCCTGCTCTGGAACTCTTCCTAGAGGTGGATTTCAGCCTGGATTTTCCAGGGTTTAGGGACACTGGTTTTATGATTTAAGAGTTTTATATATTGTTAGATCATTCTTCCATTTTCTTCTTAAACTTCTGCTTAAAATGTGTGTCTTCCAGGTTCCTTGCTGCATGTATATCTAGAATGTTGGTGAAGTCTCAGGTGCATGATGCCCGTGGCCGTATTTTATTACCTGCTTGTTACTCGCTCAGACTTTAGCATTTTGAGACACAATTTGGGGCAGTGATTCTCCATGTGTTTCCTACTGAAGTCTGGAGGGGTGGGCAATGGATTCAGCCCACAGGTCTCTGGTCATGTCTTCCTAAGTTCTCTCCTAGGAAGAGCCTTAGGCTTCCTGGGCCACTAGGCAAAACCAGCAATGGTCCTGCCATTTTGGAGATGACATGAAAGCATTGTGAAAGCAGTAGCACTTAAATACCTTAATTATTTTATTGCAGGAAATCTTGCCGGAGCTCTCAGAGTGTCATGTAAAATCCAGAGCTAGGCTCCAGGCAGGCTGTGGTAGGCTTCTCAGCTCACCAGTCATTTTTGAGAAATGACTCAGCTGTATAGAGCAAGCTTTCTAAGGAGTTTCTACAGTTTTGTATGTATGAGTGCACAGTGAGCTTTTCTAGCTGGTCCAGTGGGGAGGTGAGAGCTGTAAGCGGCCTGTGTGCCAGTAAAAATGAGACCTCTCTTTCGTATTTGCTGGGATGAAAATGTCATTGCTCATGAGAAGATGATGATTATGGTGACACTGGTAAAACGCAAGCCATCAGAAGCTTTTATCGGCCAGCAGCCATTTAATCATTGCTCTCCTACAGTGGAGTGCTTAGTTTCTCATGCACACATAGGTCTGGCATCAGAGCAATCCACTGCATCCTTCCCCATAATACACAGTTTTCCATTTCTTTACCTAGCCATCACAGGTATCATTATCTTCAGGATTTAAAGGAAGTATTCTTCAAATTACTTATTTTTTGAAAAAAATATAGATTAACATCATAATTTTACTGATTTATTAAAGAGTATATAAAAGTGACAGTTGCCTTATACCAGAATATTAATATTAGCAACATTTATTTTGACAGATACATGTATTTATTTATTGAGATGGAGTCTAGCTGTGTCACCCGGGCTGGAGTGCAGTGGCGCGATCTCAGCTCACTGCAACCTCCGCCTCCTGAGTTTAAGTGATTTTCTTTTCTCAGCCTCTTGAGTAGCTGGTACTACAGACATGCACCACCACATCTAGCTAATGTTTGTATTTTTAGTAGAGATGGGATTTCACCGTGTTATCCAGACTGGTCTTGAACTCCCAACCTCAGGTGATCTGCCTGCCTCGGCCTCCCAAATTGCTGGGATTACAGGCATGAGCCACCACACCCAACCGTTTATTTATTTTTTGCTTCATGAGCGTTTACACTTTTCTTTCTGGCTTCTTTGATTTTTGTCTTGTCAGTTAATGTCTTTCGGTTATTTTGAACTTGTAAAACAAATTTACTTTGCTTCTGATGATGTTAAAATGTGCAGCACCGAAGACAGTGGCAACAAGAAACATTTTCTTGCAACAAAGAATTTCTATGTTGTTCTTATGTTTTGTGTTTATGTGGTTACTGGGTCTCTCTCTGTATCATACAGCTAATTCAGGAACTATTACTTGTTTTTTTTGCAGCCAGCAAAACCATCAGCTGATGGTATTCTAACTGTAGAAATAATAGCCACACAAAATCTCCTGATGTGGTCAGTGTACCTTCTGAAGTCTGAGAGAGTCAATTCCTTGATACTATTAATGTTTGACCTGTTTTGGCCTCATGGTTCCTTTTTAATGTTTACACTTTCTTTTTGCAGTTTGTCAAGGTCATTTACCATTGTAGAATTAACAGAGTACTTGTGCCACGCATTCTTTGTTGTTGTCTACTCTTAATAAAGGCACGCATTATCGTGAACACATTGCACACACCTGCCACTGGTGGTCAACTGAGTACAAAGTGAAACCTGACTGAATGGAATGTAACATGAGGCGTAAAACACGGGCTCTGAATTCATCTGTCGTGTCTCAACAGCAAACCTTCTTCCACATCAAGAGTCTTCTGATTTTATGTGATGACAGTTATTGGCCAGAATACATTACGGTCTTTGCTACACAGATGTGGCCTTAGCCATGTAATTAAGAGCTGCCAGACTAAACAGTGGTCTGAGTTTCAGATAATGTTCTGTGACTTGCTTGGTACATTTTTGTTACCATCTCAAAATGTGTTATCACTTAGCATTCTTTGCCAGAGCATATTACATAGGAAAAAAATCCAGGCAGTGAAGTCATGGTTCCTCAATGAGGTAAATGGCTCAAAGACACTTTGTATCTTCAGAATACACCATTTTTTGGGTGTGCATTTCCGCTCTCTGCTTGGAGTCACAAATTCTGCTCAGCTCAGTTGTTTATAGGGTAAACAAATGGTCAGCTTTTTTTTTATTTTAATTGTACTTCAGGTTCTGGGGTACATGTGCAGATCATGCAGGATTGTTGCCTAGGTACATACACGGCTAGGTGGTTTACTGCCTCCGTCCCCGTATCACCTATATCTGGTATTTCTCCCAATGTTACCCCTCCCCACCCTCCCCATCTCCTGCTGTCCCTCCCCTACCCCCGTAACAGACCCCAGTGTGTGATGCTCCCCTCCCTGTGTCCACGTTTTCTCATTGTTCAACACCTGCCATTTGATTTTCTGTTCTTGTGTCAGTTTGCTAAGAATGATGGTTTCCAGATTCATCCATGTCCCTACAAAGGATACGAACTCATCGTTTTTTTATGGCTATGTAGTATTCCATGGTGTATATGTACCACGTTTTCTTTATCCAGTCTATTGTTGATGGACATTTGGGTTGGTTCCAAGTCTTTGCTATTGTAAACAGTCCACAATGAACATACGTTTGCATGTGTCTTTATGATAGAATGATTTATAACCCTTTGGGTATATACCCAGTAATGGGATTGGGACAGGTTTTATTAGATATCTTGAGATTCTCACATGGAGTAGGTCCAAAGGGAAAATGGACAAAGGACACGAAAAAGCTATTCCTAACAGTAAACAGAAAAAAGAGTCACCCTCATTAATAATAAAAGAAAATTTCATTAAGATAGCATACTTAAACAAAACCAAATTGGTAGAGTTTGATTTTTAATCTCACTTATTGAGAGTCTAGTGAAATGTGTACTTTTATACCCCACTGTTTGCCTTTTAAATTAGCATCTTTGAACTCAAAGCAAAGGCAACAAAAGCAAAAATGGACAAATGGGTTTCCATCAACCTAGAAAATTTCTGCACAGCTCAGGAAACAAGAGAGTGAAGAGACAGCTTACAGAATAGGAGAAAATATTTGCAAACCATACATCGGATAAGGGGTTAATATCCAGCATATATAAGGAACTCAAACAACTCAATAGTAAGAAAACAACCCCAAGATAAAATGGGCAAAGGATCTGAATGGACATTTCTCAGAAGAAGATGTGCAAATAACCAACAGCTATATGAAGACATGCTCAACATCACCAATCAGCAGGGAAATGCAGATTAAAACCATGATGAGCAATCACTTCACACCTGTTAGAATGGCTATAACCAAAAGTGAAAGATAAGAAGGATTGGAGAAGGTGTGGAGAAAAGGGAACTCTTACACGTTGTTGATGGGAATGGGAGTTGTTACAGCCATGATGGAAAACAGTGTAGAGGTGCCTCAGAAAATTAAAACTACGGCTACCACATGTTCCAGCAATCCCACTACTGAATATATATCCAAAGGGATTGAAATAACTATCTCGAAGAGATATTGCACTCCCATGTTCATTGAAGCATGATTCACAGTAGCCAAAGTATGGAATCAACCTATGTCCATCAATGGGTGAATAAGAAAATGTGGTAGAAATGCACAGTAGAAGATTGTTTAGCCTTTAAAAACAGAGAAATCCCGTCATTTGTGGCACTGTGGATGGACCCGCAGGACGTTCTATTAAGTCCAATCGATGAGGCGCAAAAAGGTAAATGCTGCCTGGAAGGTAAATTGACTCAGAAGTAGAGAGGAGACTGGTGGTTACTGAGGGGTGATGGAAGGAGGCAGAAGGCTGGGGAGATGCCGGCCAAAGGCTAAGAAATTTTCGTTAGACAGGATGTAATATACAACCTGGCAACTATGTATTAACTATACATAATAACAATGTATTAACTATAGTATTTGTATTCTTGAAAATTGGTGAGAGTAGGTTTTAAGTATTCTCACCAAGAGAAGATAATTTATATTTCAGTGAGCTTGATTTAGCCATTTCATGATGTATACATATGTTGACATGTTGTACACAATATATACGTTTTAAAATTAAGATTTGTAAATAAAGGTACAGATTAATATGTCATTTGTGATGAGCATACTGTCAGTATGTGTTAAATACCTTTGATTCCACTTTTGGAAATATACCTAAGAAAATAGTAAAAGATATTCATGAATGTTTATATACAAGAATGCCCATTAAAAAAAATGCCCATGAAAACATAATTTAAAACAACAATAAAAATAGTAAGACAGCTACTCTGCCTCCCTCCCTCCTTCTCTCTCTCTCTCTCTCTCCTTTTCTTTTCTTTTTTTCCTTTTCATTTTGACAGACTTGCTCTGCAGACCAAGCTGGAGTGCAGTGGCACAGTTACGGCTGGCTGCAGCCTCTACTCTCAGGCTCAAGTCATCCTCTTGCTTCAGTATCCCAGGTAGTTGGGACTTCAGATGCGAGACCCTGTGGCAGCTAATTTTTGTATGTTTTGTAGAGATGAGGTTTTGCCATGTTGCCCAGGCTGGTCTTGAACTCCTGAACTTTTTCCTCCCCTCCCCCTCCACCCTGGTCCCCTTCCTCCTCTTCTCCTCACTCCTCCTCCCCCGTCCCGCTGCCACTGTGCTGCTCATGTCCAACCGTGCCTTTCTCCCGTACATCACAGCAGTTAAGGTTGTAAACTCTGAAACAAACTAGCTCTGTTACCTTGGTGTAGTGAATTCTTGTGATTTTATGCTGCCATGACATTCATGTTCAACGTAAATTTAACTTTTTCATACAAAAAACAAGGCTCAGTCACCCTTGTCTTGGTTTCCATTTCTACCCTATTCCCAAATGGCTCAAGCCAGTGGCCAGAGATAAGCACCTAGAGGCATCTGTCCTGCGCAGCAGAGTGGGCTCCCACTTCCTGCTGCTTTCTCTAAAGGGACCTTTCCGGCATTGGCCTGTGAACTTCAAATAACCATATTCCCTTGTGTATGCTGCCACTTAGCATACATCCCTCTTTTTCTCTGTCGGACTTCATTCCTGCCTCATGTGACCCAGGGATGAGGGCTGCCCTCCTGATTCATTAGACACTTTTTTGCCAGGATTTGTAAATAAAACCCTTTGATCTTGTTTCCTATTGTGGTGGTATATTGAGTTTGTAGCTTCCAGATGAAGAACTAGAATGCTCCTGACAGGGATTTCCCCTGGACGCCTGGGAGAACATGGTGTCAGGCTTTCAGAGCCAGGGTGATGGTCAGGCAATCATAAACTGGACGCGGGTCGGGCAAGAGCCACAGAGACACCTGCCAGTATAAGCACATTCTTCATGTGAAGGGACCCTGGTCATGGATCAGACAGTTAGGCCTTGGGCCGTCCACCAGGTAAAAGAAAGATCCCATGAAAGGCATGAAACTGTAAGGGAGCACCCACATCTGGCTCCCTTTCATTTCCTGTTAGGGCAGGGATGCTAGTCCCACTGGCATCGGAACACCAATTTTGCTGGGGACTTTCAGGCCACCTGGGTAAGGTTCAGTGCTGGCTTTCTCTGTTGTAGAATGAGGTTCGTTATTACTGCCTCACAGCAAACATACTTAGAGAGGTAAAGCGCTAAGCACCGTGCGTCATTTCACAGGGAACTCCGGTAAATGACAGTGCTTGCTGTGATGCTTACTGCTCTGGTGAGGTCATGCTGGTGGCCTCTTGGTAGGACAGATCAAGCACCTGGAGTCATTCTAGATCTCTGCTCTCCCCTCCCGCATTCAGGAGATCATCAAGTCCTGTTGAATCAACTTTAATATCTCTCATCGTTGCCTTTTCCTATGGATTCCTGCTTTGATCATCTTGAGATTAGTCGTAATCCTCTAGCTGATCTTATTCCTAGTCCTTTTTTGTTTTCAGTTCATTCTTTTTATTGTTGCCTGAATAATCTTGGCAAAAAATATAAAGCTGGTAATGACATTGCTTTACCTCCTCCTCCCCTGAATAGCACCCAGTCACCTAGAGCAAGGCTCAGCAGACCTGTTCCGTAAATGGCCAGATAGTAAATATTTTAGGTTTTGCAGGCCATATGGTCTCTGTTACAGCTACTTAACTCTGCCATTATAGCATAAAAGCAAACATAGACAGTATGTAAATGAATATACAGGGTTGTATGCCAAAAAAGTGTTACTAATGGAAACTGAAAGTTGAATTTCATACAGTTTTCATATATCATGAAATATTATTCTCTTGATTGATTCAATCTTTGAAAACCCACCAACTGTTCTTGGCTTGTGGACTGTACAGATACAGGTGGCTGGCTGGCAGAGTTGGCCTGCAGGCTGTCGTTCGCCAGCCCTGAGCTAGAGGCTAATGTTCAAGCAACTCACATGACTAACACGATCTTCTGTGATCCACTGCGGCGCATTCTTCCAGCTGGATCTTTGGCTGCCTGCTTTTTGCCTCTTCTGTTTATGTAATAAGCTTCTTCTTTCACTTAAACCTTTCACTGCCTTTAATGAACCATCCTGTTTTTGCTGTCATGCTATTCCCTTTGCCCAGGACACACTTCACCTCTGTCTGTCTGCCCTCCACCTGCTGTCAGTAACCGCTCCCTTGCCGAACCTCAGGCCGCACCTATCCTGCAGAATGTGGACTCCAATCTAAGCTGCCTACATCTATATTTCAGCCCCTCTACTTGTCACTTAACTGGTTTACTTAACTTCTTTGTGCCTTAATTTCTCATCTGAAGTAAAAAGACAGTAATGTCTAACTATAGCTGTTTTTTTTTAATGGAATCCTGTGAATTGGCACATCCACAGCACTCGCTACTGTGTGTTCCACGTGGTGACCGTGCAATCCACGTTTACCGCGATTGTCATTACTGGTTGCACTTTGAGGACTTTGTGACGCCCTTCAGATAGAAAAGGTTATTCTGTTGTCTCTTGTGTAACCTTTATAGATCTTTATTTTGAGGTATCTATCCTGGGATTTATAATAATTGCTGCGGCTCTCACTCAGCCCAGTGCATGGCTCATAGAGGATGCTAAGCAAATGTTTATCAAGTGAGTGAAAAGAGAGAAATCTTAGCTTGATTTCAGGTAGATTCCAAAACAAAAGATCTCTTATATTTCAATAAGTATCAGGACAAACAAAAATGACTTTAGGAAGTAAGCAGGGTCATTAAATGGGAAATAATTTAAAAACCATCTCATATGCAATTTCTGTTTTTTATTATTGGGTTCATATCTGTAGGAGAAAAGAAATGCTGGCCAGAGGTACAATCTAGTGGTCCTTTTAGGGACTTTGCCTTTGGTTTCCGCTACTGTCAATCTTTTCTCTTACTGATACTGCCTCTTTCTGTTCACTCTCCCTGTGGCTGTGGTGCAAGGATGAGCATGCCTCTTACATGTGGTTTCAACCTGTGAAGCCGAGGTATGAATATGGAATCATCATGGAGAGAATGTCAAGGATTCAATCATTAGAGAAAGGTGGCCAGCTGCAGAGCAGTGGGGTTCAGAGAGAGAGTGAAGGCTCAGGACCCAGGAAGAACAGACAGCACTGGGCAGAATGTGGGGGTGAGAGGCTAAAGCCCTCAGCTGGGTGGCAGGAGCATTATGGACCATGTAAGCCCTGGACGAAACAGGACTCACAGCCACTTCACAGCATCCGCGGTCGGAAGGAGTCAGAGGTGCTTCTCCTTCACACTCTGTGGGAGCCTCTTTACTGCAGCTTTCCATTTCTCCTTTTGTACTTTCTGTGATCGTAACACTCTGTGGCCTTATTCTGTTCAACAGGTGTGGGATATTACAAGGCTGTATTGAACATCTATTGAGGTAACAGGTGTAAAAAGCATTTTACAAAGCTGTTAATGCAATATAAAATTATTCTGTTTATATTTAAAATCTCCTTTCTTTTGGAAAATACTCGCTTTTAACTTAACCAGATTTCTTTTACTAAAATCCATATTTCTTATGCTGTTAGGCAATGGACAGTCTCCCTAAATTGGAGGGACATTCTAAAAAAGCTTCATATTTTAACTTGATTCTAAGGCTTTCTCAGTAAATTAAGCAGGCAATATTATAACTTGGATTAAGTTATTTTTATATATGTTTTGTGCCTACTGGAGTATAAATTTCCTCTGGGAGGAAGTATAATTCTGTCCATAAGGAGGACTCTGTAGATCTTTGTAAAATGACCAGTTCTAAAATTTATCTATACTAAAGCTGCCAAAATCTCAACTCTACGTCCCCTTTTTGTGTGTGACAAATAACTCCCTATATATGCACCTTAATGATAATGCTTCTGCCAGTTCTCTGAAGGCAGATCAGCAAGAATTTCAGGCAAGGGCAGACGTTTCAAGGAGAAATGTCACAATGTTGTTACTTTCAGGGTAGACATAATATCATACCATGACTAAACTGTTTCTTTTAGAAGCTGATTCACTGATCCAAAAATTTGAAATTGAGCTTGATGTTAGAGATTTTTAATTTAAAATGACTGTCCTTGGTCCACTAGACTGGTAAATTATGTAAACAGAAAAGCTTTGCTTATAGTCTAGCATTCAGTCAGTTGCTGAGCAAATGTGAAATCTAAACCTCCTAACCGACATAGTTGGAGAACTAAACAAAGTCCAGCTTGTATTTTGGTTGGTACACAAGTAGGCCAGAAGCAGCTTGCTCAGAGAATCAAGTACGAATTGCTTTTAAGAAAGGAGGCAGGGGTAAGGGAACTGGGATCAAGGGCAAGTTCAGGCTCTGGTAGGCAGATTTCCAGCTGCCGGTGTATCTATAGCACCTTCCAGTCAAGTGAACACCAATTTAGTGCTGTTGTGAGGGATATTTCAGATGTAAATAGGTCCCAAATTAGTTGACCTTAAAATATGGAGATTATCTGGGTGGGCCTGACCAATCATATGAGCCCTTTAGATATGGTCTAGAGGTCAGAGACAGAGAAATCCAAGAGATTTGAAGCTTGCGAAGGATTTGCTGTGGAAGAGACTCCCACTTGCTGGTTTTGAGAAGAAGAGGGCCACATAGTAAGGGATGTGTGTGGCTGTACGAGCTGAGAGAGATCCCTAGATGGCAGCAGCCAGGAAATGAGGACTTCAGTCCGGCAACTGCAAGGAACTGAATTCTGCCAACAATAAGAGTCAGTTTGAAGATGTATCCCCCCCACCTCCAGCCTGCAGACTGGAACTTAGCACAGCTGTTCCATTGATTCCAGCTTTGTGATATTCTGAGATGGTTGCCCAGCCATGCTGAGCTGGACTTCTGACCCGTAGGACTAATACAGGTCTAATTGGACTAATAAATGTGTGTTGCTTTAGGCTGCTAAGTTTGTGGAAATTTGTAAGACAGCAATAGAAAACTAATACAAGGCCCCAGTGGTATCCCCCTTGGATTGCTGTAGTGGTCTGTCTGGTTCTGTAGGCTAGTGCTACTGAGACTGGCGAGGAGGCAATTATTTATTTATTGGAGACATTGAGCAGTGGCATTATCACAACTTACTGCAGCCTCAACCTCCCTGGGCTCAGGTGATCCTTCTGCCTCAGCCTTCTGAGTAGCTGGGATTATAGGCACACACCACCGTGCCTGGCTAATTTTTCTGTTTGTGTGTGTGTGTGTGTGTGTGTGTGTGTGTGTGGAGACCGGCTTTCTCCATGTTGCCCAGGTTGGTCTCAAACTCTTGGTGCTCAAGTGATCTGCCCACCTCAGCCTCCCAAATAGCTGGGGTTGTAGGCGTGTGCCACCACACCCAGACAAAGAATCAGTTTAAAAATGTTCTATTTGTTGCGGACTAATACTGTGGCAGATCACAGTTTACAAAGATGTCTGCAGAACTGTTGCCCATCTCACATGCCCTTCTGTACTGCAGCTATGCCATGCGCCATCAGGAGGTGGAGTCTAGCTACACTTCACTCAAATGTGGACTGGCTTCATGACACGCACATACCCACGTTGAACACACTGGAAGTGGTGTCGTGACCTCCAAAGCTGGTTAGAAGAGCCTGTGCAGCTTCCATCCGGTTCTCTTGGAGTGCCTGCTCCTCGGATGCTTCCTCTTGGCACCTAGCTGTCACACAGAGAGAGGCCAGGCCACATGGGGAGTGCAGCTATAGATAGATGCCCCAGTCAACAGAGTTGACGGAGCCTCCCTTAGTCATCCCAGCTCAGGTGCTGGAAGTGTGAGTGAGGAAGCCTTCAGGTGATCACACCCCAGCTGTTCTCATCCCCCACAGCTTTTGTGCCTTCCCAGCTGAGGCCGCAAACGTTGTGGAACAAAGAGAAGTCATCCCCACTGTGTCCTGCCGAAATTCAGGACCCACAGAATCCATGAGCTTCATAAAATGGTTATTGCTTTATGCCACTGAATTTGGAGTAACTAGTTATGTGGCAGGAGATAACTAGAATAAATATTTTAATAAAATACTTTAAAGATGAAATTCAAAAAAGACACACAGAATATAAGCAGAAATCATGGTGTCACTTCTATGCTACTCTCTTGGTCAAAGCAGTCATAAACCTGCCCAGACTCACAAGAAGACACAAACCCATCTTCTCAGAGAAGAGTCAAATAAATCAGAAACCATTTTGAAAAACCTTTTACATTTTGAAATAATTTTAACCGTACAGAGAAGTTTCCAAGTAGTACAAAGAATCTCCATGTGTCCTTCAGCCAGCTTTCACTAATGTTAACATGTTACATAGCCATAGCATGGTTATCAGTTATCAAAATCAGGAAATTAACATTGGTATGCTGTTAACCGAACTGTAGATTGTATTCCAATTTCCCCCATGTCCATCTAATATACTTTTTCTGGTTCAGGTTTCCATCTGAGATCCCACATCACATTTGTTCCTCATGTCTCCTTAGTCTGCAACAGTTCCTCAGCCTTTTCTTGGCTTTCATAACCATAATATGTCTTTGTGTACTGGGTAGTTACTTTCTAAGAGGCCCCTCCATTTAAATCTGTCTGCTGTTTTTCCGTGATTAGATTGAGTCATGCGTTTTTGGCAAGAACAACACGGAAGCGATGCTGTCCCCTCCTCCGTGTGTCCTGTTGGAGTGTACATGATGGCCATGTGTCTCATTACTGTCATGTGAAACCTGCTCCCTTGGGGGTGTCAGCCAGGTTTCTCAGTTACTATAAATACCTTAGGAGGAGGTACTGTATAAATATCCTGTTTTTTTTTTTAGATCATATTTTGGTGGGACCATATTTTAAAACTGTCATAAACTTCCAATTTTTTATCACTAGAGCCATAGATATAAACTATCTTTGAAATTTCCATAATCTTGTCATAGGCCTGTGACAGTGTGTAGGCTGTCTTTGGTCTGCAGGCCACACGTTGAATAGCCATGTTCTAGACTTCGTCCAGTTCATTTTTCCTGTTACAGTCAGATTGGAATTTGAACAGCAAATCTAGCTATGTCATTTTGCTTGAAATCCTCAGTGGTTACCCATAACCTTTAGGGTAAAACCCAAACTCGTTAGCATTTCTTAGCATGGCATTCAAGACTGTATCATTCTGTTCCATCTGTCACATTGAACATTTACTACTTAAAACACTCTCCTGGTAGTACTCCTCACCCTCCTCTGTCACATGTGCTTCCTCCCCACATCAGAACTGCCCAATTCCTACTGTCTTTCAAGGCTCACGAATGCCTCCTCTCACCAGTTTGGGCTAGCTAGGTTTTCTTCATGATTGTTCCTTTACGTCCTATGCATACATGCATGTCTGTGATATAAGTTAATTTCACTTTTATATTTATTTGTATGTCTGTTAACCTGCTTGACTCTGAGTTTCAGGGCATTGACTTTGAGTTGATAAGATTAGCCCTTAGCAAGAGCTCAATAATGTAAATCATAAATTAAATACTGAGGTAGTTTCCAGAAATTCATGTCCCTATCCTAAGTAAGAACTGTGTGAAAAGATAGATGCCGGAAAGGCAGAGCAGGTGGATGGAGATGGAGAAGCCTTTGAGATGAGCAGGTGGCTGGAGACAGAGAAGGCTTTGAGATGAGCAGGTGGCTGGAGACGGAGAAGCCTTTGAGATGAGCAGGGGGATGGAGACGGAGAAGCCTTTGGAGTGACAGTGTGTTCTTGCTGGTGGCCTTGGCTCACAGAGACAGTGGATCTGGACTTTTGGCCTCCTATGTCTTGCCTGTTCTTTTTATGGGTAGATAAAAACTGCAAGTAAGCAAGTGAACCGAAGACAGGGCAGCTCCATCTAGCAACCTAGTGATCTCCTTGGACCTGTCCTGTCACTTTTGGGGGAGCTGATTTCTATGTCCTACAAGACTGAGCTCAGAACAGGTAGAAATTCTTTCCCTTCTTTACCTCCGCCTTCTTCTGGTTCCTCTGCTTCCGAATAAACAGGACTAAGGTGGGGTAGGGCAGGAGAGACTTCATTCCTCTTAACTTGATTGTTCCCTCATCCCTACATGGCCTTGAGACAAAACTTTTAAATTTTAAAGGAAAGTTAGAAAATGTTAATAATGGTGTGAAATTTAGCTCAACCCACTTCTTTATCTCTCTGAATATAAATGAAGTTAGTCTCCTTATTGCTACTTTTCCTAAATTGCAGCTAGTAATTTACATCTAAACATTGTCAGATTTACTTTCTATTTAGCCTTTGTTTTCAATGTACGTGAAATACAGCTGTGCCAGAAAGTAGAGAAAGACCAATGCCACCATATTCCCTAGGCCACTGCTGTGACTTTACCTCAAAAGCACGTATACTTTCTTACATTAAAAATATTGACTCATTATTTAAAGTATGTGTTTTAATTATTTAACAATCACGGCACATTTTGTGACAGAATCCTCTTACAGATCAATTTGTGCTTGTAGCTTCCATAGATGAATCTCAGGTAAATAATTATCATAATTTAATTATGTGGTTTATTTAAATAGTACTTAAAAACACGACACTTAAAATACTGTGTATTGATACTTGGAGTATCGAACATTAATAAATTTTTTAAAAATTGGCAACATGAAGGGTATCATTTAGACACAGGAGGGAGTTAGAATGTGAAATAGTGTATTCTAAAAGTTTGTATAAGTTTATTCAAAACCTGATAATTTAAACACTACCTCGTTTGTTAATAATATAAACCGCAGATACACAAAATTGATTTTGAACCAAAACTTTATAAGGAGACTCCACCACAGGCAGTCTGTCATCAAATGGCACCGCTAAAGGGGAAAGCAACCCCAGGTAAAGTGGTCCTGGAAGCTGCATCTGGGAAGTGCAGTGTACTGCAGTTTATTCACCTGGAGTTACTTAAACACATTGTGCTTATCTGGCTAAAAGGAAGAAAATGTGCTGTCATATTGTTAATATGTTCACAATCTTTTGAAGGTCAGAGATCATTTTAAAAAGATCTTCATTTTGTTTGGTTTTGGTTTTAAAAAAAACTGTAAGTAAATCTTTTCACTTCTTGTCCTTCAGGCTGTCCACAAATTACAGACATTTCATTCTTTTAGGATTTATGATACAACAAGCTCATGTAGTAAGATGATACAGATGATTTAAGTCATGGTGGCTAACCACAGCAGAGCCCAGCAGTAAAACAGCCTTTTGTGTCATCATTTTCTAAGGTCTGCTATAATTATTTAAGACTTGCTGTCTGTTAATTCTCTAGAAATGAGCAATAGCAACTTTTTTTTTTTTAGTGGCAAGCCTCATCCTCCTTGGCCTACAGAGGCCTGAGCACTGGAGCTGCTCTCCCGAGTACTACATCAGATGAAGGGTGCACTGAGTAGATGGCACCACGACTCAGAGCGCGTTGGGGTTTGATTACTGTCTCCACCAATTGGACCTATGCTTATGTGAGAGGAGATGCTTAAAGAGAATCACATTCTAAGAACGTACCGCGTCCATATCCAGTAGCTCATGCCTGTAGTGCCAGCACTTTGGGAGGCTGTGGCAGGCAGATCACGAAATCAAGAGATTGAGACCATCCTGGCCAATATGGTGAAACCTTGTCTCTACTAAAAATATAAAAACTAGCTGGGCATGGTGGCATCTGTAGTCCCAGATACTCCAGCCTGGTGACAGAGTGAGACGTCATCTCAAAAAAAAAAGAACATACTGTAAGACAAATGAGTATTGTCTCTAAAGCAATGTCCTTAAATCTGTGGATATCAGAGGTTTTATCAAAACTTGTTCAATTCGTGGTTAAAAAGAAGAAAAGCATTTTATGCTACAGCTCAATACATTATAGAACAATATTATGTCCGATACCCTTGCATATTCTTTGTTTTATTATTTTTAATTAAAAACATGCTAGTTAATATCCAGTAAACTCATCTCATTGTCCACTTACTGATCACTTCCTGCAATTTAGAAAAATTCTGCTTTAGAGAATTGTAAATGTTTGCAGCTACCCATCTTCTTTACTTACTTTGAAATTCTTCTGTTGAAATTACATCTGAGGTCAGTTCATAAGTCATAGAAAACAATATAGAAATTTTTTTAACTAAAAAAAAATGACCGTGGAGGCTGGCAAGATGGCCGAATAGGAATAGCTCCAGTCTGCGGCTCCCAGTGAGGTCAACGCAGAAGGCAGATGATCTCTGCGTTTCCCACTGAGGTACCTGGCCCGTCTCATTGGGACTGCTAGACAGTGGTACAGCCCATGGAGGACGAGCTGAAGCAGGGTGGGGCATCGCCTCACCTGGGAAGCACAAGGGGTCAGGGAACTCCTTCTTCTGACTTTAAATGAAAAAAGATAAAAAAAGACAAGGGCATTACATAATAGTAAAGGGATCAATGCAACAAGAAGAGCTACCCATCCTAAATGTATATATGTACCCAGTACATGAGCAACCAGATTCATAAAGCAAGTTCGTAGAGACTGACGGAGAAATGTAAACTCTCACACAATAATAGTGGGAGATTTTAACACCCCACTGTCAATATTAGATTAATAAGACAAAATTAACAAGGATATTCTGGACTTGAACTTAGATCTGGACCAAGCGGACCTAACACACATCTACAGAACTCCCCACCTCAAATCAACAGAATATACATTCTTCTCAGCACTACGTCTCACTTATTCTAAACTAGACCACATAATTGGCAATAAAACCCTCCTCAGCAAATGCAAAAGAAGGGAAATCATACCAGTCTCTCAGACCACAGTGCAATCAAATTAGAACTCAGGATTAAGAAACTCACTCAAAACCACACAACTATGTGGAAACCGAACAGCCTACTCCTGAATGACTAGTGGGTAAATAATGAAATTAAGGCAGAAATGAATAAGTTCTTTGAAACCAGTGAGAACAATGACACAAAGTACCAGAATCTCTGGAACACAGCTAAAGCACTGTCAGAGGGAAATTTACAGCACTGAATGCCCACAGGAGAAAGCTGGGAAAATCTAAAATCAACACCCTAACATCACAATTAAAAGAACTAGAGAAGCAAGAGCAAAGAAATTCAAAAGTTAGCAGAAGACAAGAAAGAACTAAGATCAGAGCAGAACTGAAGGAGATACAGACACAAAAAAATTGGTGTATCCAGGAGCTGGTTACAAAATAGATAGACTGCTAGCCAGACTAACAAGAAGAAAAGAGAGAAAAATCAAAGAGACACAATAAAAAATTATAAAGCTGATATCACCAGCAATCCCATAGAAATACAACTACCATCAGAGAATACTATAAACACCTCTACACAAATCAACTAGAAAATCTAGAAGTAATGGATAAATTCCTGGACACATACACCCTCCCAAGACTAAACCAAGAAGAAGTCAAATCCCTAAATAGCCCAATATCAGGTTCTGAAATTGAGGCAGTAATCAATAGCCTACCAACCAAACAAAGCCCAGGACCAGACAGCTTCACAGCTGAATTCTACCAGAGGTACAAAGAGGAGCTGGTACCATTCCTTCTGAAACTATTCCAAACAGTGGAAAAAGAGGGACTCCTCCCTAACTCATTTTATGAGCCCAGCACCATCCTGATACCAAAACCTGGCAGAGACACAAAAAAAGAAAATTTCAGGCCAGTATCCCTGATGATGAACATTGATGAGAAAATCCTCAATAAAATACTGGCAAACCAAATCCAGCAGCACATTAAGAAGCTTATCCACCATGATCAAGTTGGCTTCATCCCTGGGATGCAAGTCTGGTTCAGCATGCACAACAATTTATCACATAAACAGAACCAAAGACAAAAGCCACGTGATAATTTCAATAGATGCAGAAAAGGCCTTTCATAAAATTCAAAACTGCTTCATGCTAAAAACTCGCAATAAACTAAATATTGATGGAACATATCTCAAAATAATAAGAGCTATTTATAACAAACCCACAGTGAAAATCATACTGAATGGGCAAAAGCTGGAAGCATTCCCTTTGAAAACCAGCACAAGACAAGGATGCCCTCTCTCCCCACTCCTGTTAAACATACTATTGGAAGTTCCTGCAAATGCAGTTGGGCAAGAGAAAGAAATAAAGGGTATTCAGTTAGGAAGAGAGGAAGTCAAATTGTCCCTATTTGCAGAGGACATGATTGTCTATTTGGAAAACCCCATCATCTCAGCCCAAAATTTCCTGAAGCTGATAAGCAACTTCAGCAAAGACTCAGAATACAAAATCAATGTGCAGAAATCACAAGTATTCCTATACACCAGTAAAGACAAACAGCGCCAAATAATGAGTGAACTTCCATTCATAATTGCTACAAAGAGAATGAAATACCTAGGCACACTACTTCCAAAGGATGTGAAAGTCCTCTTCAAGGAGGAGAACAAACCACTGCTCAAGGAAATAAGAGAGGACATAAGCAAATGGAAAAGCATTCTATGCTCATGGATAGGAAGAATTAATATCGTGAAAATGGCCATACTGCCCAAAGTAATTTATAGATTCAATGCTATCCCCATCAGGCTACCACTGACTTTCTTCAAAGCATTAGGAAAAACTACTTTAAATTTTGTACGGAACCAAAAGAGAGCCCATATAGCCAAAACA
>CAUYQU010062590.1:0-19600 GCA_963574635.1 Cheracebus regulus | reverse complement strand
AACAATTCCAACAACACCCGAAAAAAACCAGGCTTTTCTGAAAGGCTTTTTTATTATTATTTTATGTTTTTTTTTTTTTTTTTTTTTTTTTTTTTTTTTTGAGATGAAGTTTCACTCTTGTTGCCTAGACTCACTACAGCCTCTGCTTCCCGGGTTCAAGTGATTCTCCTGCCTCAGCCACCCAAGTAGCTGGGATTACAGGCATGCGCCACCATGCCCGGGTAAATTTGCATTTTTAGCAGAGACGGGGTTTCTCCATGTTGGTTAGGCTGGTCTCAAAATCCTGGCCTCAGGTGATCTGCCCACCTCAGCCTCCCAAAGTGCTGGGATTACAGGCATGAGCCCCCAAACCCCGTTTTTCTCCCTTTCTTTCTTTCCTTTCTTTCTCTTTCTTTCTCTCTCTCTTTCTTTCTTTCTTTTTTTTCTTTCTCTCTCTTTCTTTCTTCTTTCCTTCTTTTTGATAAGGTCTCACTCTGTCACCAGCCTGGAGTCCAGGCGAAAACACGGCTCACTATAGCCTCAAACTCCTGGGGGATTCTCCCACCTCGTTCTCCCCAGTAGCTGGAACTACAAGAGCCACCACGACCAGCTGATTTTAAAATTTTTGTGTACAGACAAGATCTCTGTATGTTGCCCAGGCTGGTCTTGAACTCCTGGGCTCAAGCAATCCTGCCTCAGCCTCCCAAATTGTTGGGGTCACAGGCACCAGCTAGGGCTCCGGGCCTCAGGGCTTTTTCTTACTGTAATAAATATTTGAGATCCTAGGGCAGTGAAGATTATGCTCACCCAGCTCTCTGGTCCTCCCACCCCCACCCCTGCAATCCCCTATCCCTTGACCCTCACCATCACAGTCAGGGCAGCAGTCGCCTCTGGCGGGGAAGGGACACAGTGCGGGGGCACATGCCTTGGGCTCACAGCTCACATTGCCCTCCCAACAAAGGCAGAGATGGCAGGCGGCAGTGGGCGATGGGAAGCGCTCCCCGCTGGCAAACTCCTTCCCCTGATACAGGCAGCCTGGGGAGAAGGTCAGGGGCTGGGGGACCGTGGGGACTGGCGGAGGCTGTGGGGACTTGGTGGTCGTGGGGTTGGTAGGCGTGAAGGACGAGTGTAGTGGTGGACCAGTGTCGTGGGGGCTGGGTGTCGTGGGGGTCTGGGGGTCGTGCGGGCTGGCTCCCAGGCCTTGCTGACCCGACGCTACATTCCTATCGAGATCCCCGAAGTGGGCGGAGCGGGCCTGGGCAGGGGGACTGGGCAGAGCGCTCCGGGGCGGGGCGGGGCGGGAGGAAGCGTGTGGCCGGGAGGGGCGCCGCCAGGGCGTTACCATCGCAGGACGGACAGCAGGACCCCTGGCGCGGGTGCTCGCAGGACGCGGGCGGGCAGGGCGGCCGCTGGCAGAACACGGAGCCGTCGAGGCAGAGGCAGCGGCGGCAGGGATCGCCGGGCGGGGAGAAGTGCTCCTGGTGACGGGCGGGGGCCGCGCCAGGCCTTGGGCATTCGGCGGGAGCGGGGGCGGCTGTGGCGAGAACGCGCGTCGAAGGGGCCCAGGAACAGGCCTCCCAGAGGACCCCCGGGGAGGAGCGGCCGAGGGGTGCAGTCCCTACCCGGACACTGCGGGCAGCACTCTCCTGGCGGCAGGACAGGCTCTGGACAGGACAGCGGCGCGCAGCGGCGGGCCAGGCACTGCACGTGGCCGCTCTGCGGATTGACGGACCGATCACTGGTCAGTGGGTTAGTGGAGGGGAGGCCGAGGAGACCCCTCCCACCTGGGCGGGCCTCTCCTGGCCTCCACGAGTCCCGCCTCCACTCCCCTGGGCTCTTCCCACCCAGGTGCCTACTCACCAGACAGCGACACAGACGGCAGGGGTCAGAGGGGTGGGGGAAGTCCGCTCCGCTGGGGTACTCTTTCCCGCCAAAGGCGCAGCCTGGGGGAGGGAGCAGCTACAGCCTGGGAGAGGGCGACTCCCCCGGGACGTGCTGCCTTCCGGGGACCAGACACCCCAGAGGGCCGCCCCGCCCAGCCTCGCCCATCTCACCGCTGCAGTCGTTCTGGCAGCAGGTCCCAGGCAGCGGGTGGGCACAGGGGGCTCTGGGGCAGGCGCGAGGCTGGCAGCGGGCATGGCCTTCCTGGCATCGGCACTCCTGGCAGGGGTCTTGGGGGTGGGAGAAGCTCTCGCCCTCCACAAACACCTTTTCCTCCAGGATGCAGTCTGGGCAGTGGACAGTGGGGGCAGGAACGTGGGCAGAGCCTGACAATCCCTCCAGCCCTGGAGTCCAGAGCCACCTCCCAAGTGCCCACTTGGAAACTGACTGGAGAGGGAAGCAGAGGAAGCGGCCATGTGCACATGTGTGCTGGCATGTGTGTCGTTCTGAGCACACGAGTGCGTGTGTGTGTGCACATTGAAGGTCATCCACCTGTAGGCAGATGTGTGTCTCTACGGGGAAGCGGGGGAGTGCTTACACACGTGTGTACCTGTGTTTGTGACACACGCCCACACACAGACTATATGGGGCAGAGACGTGTCCCATGCATCCCAGCACCCAGCCCCCTACATGGCAGGCTCAAGTGTCTGCTCATGACCTGTGTTAGGCAGGTAGATACATGGGCATACCTGCGGGGGGGTGGTACAGGGGTGGGGACCCAGGGTAGCAGGGGCACTAGTTACTGGAAGAGGAAAGAGAGCATGGGAGGGGAATGTGGTGTAGATACAGGCAGGAATGAATAAATCTCGAATCTCCCTCCCACCCACACCCTGTGAGTTCCAGAGAGTTCTAAGCTCTGTAGGACTGGAACAATTCAGAAGGCCATGGCTTTCTAAGGTAGCTGTTGGGCCCATGGGGCTGTGGGACAGGAGCATCTGGGGCCCTGGTCCTCTCAGGCACAGTGAATGCATACATACCTGGGCACCTGGGGCAACACTGACCCGGTCTGCTCTGGGGCCTGGCACAAGTCGTGGGAGGGCAGTCAACCAAGGAGCATGTCACAGTTCCATCCTGGGAGAGAGCAGGGGTGACAGCAATGGGGCGTGCCCAGGAGGGGCTCAGCGGGGCCGCAGTAAGGCTGGGCGGGTACCTGGCAGTGGCAGGCATGGCAAGGGCTGTCTGCATCTGTGAAATTCTGCCCATTGGCATACACTTGGCCATGGTAGGTGCAGCTGTCACAGCTGGGGCAGCAGGCACCTGAGCATAACAGGCCGGTCAGGGTGAGCTGGGAAATGCAGGGGAAGAAAGCCAAGATTGGCCCAGGCACTCACCAGGGGGCTGGGTGGGGTGCTGGCAGGGCACTGGGGGGCAGAGCACAGCCCCACACTCGGATACCCCATCATGACAGACACAGGAGGTGCAGGGCTGACCATCAGGCTCCCACTGGACTCCCTCGGCAAACTCCTCTCCATCCAGCACGCAGGCTATGGTAAGGGGGCTGTCACATGCAGCCTGCACACCTCCCACTCATCCCTTTCCTTCCCAGGCCACAGGAACCCCAGCTTCGACAACCCCACTGACACTATAGAATGGCTAGTGGACTTGGCAACAAGTACCCCATCAGGGGAAGGAGCACCCTCCACCTGCAGCACCCGTAGCAGCTGCTCCTCCCTCTCTCACACACACCTGGGCAGAGCTGGCGGCCAGAGGCAGGCAGGACACAGGGAGTGACGGGGCACTCCTGCTCCTCACAGGAGACTTCACCGGCCTAGGACGGAAGCAGGTGAGAGACCCTGAAGGAATGAGGCTGATCTGGGCATGACCAGCAGGACGCCTACCTGGCAGGAGCAGTGGACACAGAGGCCCCGCTCTTGGAGTCTGAAGGTCTCCTGGCTCTGATACTGGTGTCCCTGGTACTCACAGCCTGGATGGGACGACAGGGGCGTGGGGGTATAGGGCTGGAGGTGGAGAGGAAGCCTCACATCACCCTGAGGCATCCCACCTCCACCCCGACAAAGCAGACCAGCCAGTCCTCCAGAGGTCCTGGCCAGCAGCCCCCACCCCCTACAGCTATGCCACAGAAGCACAGGCTCCACCACGATGCCAGTTTGCCATGAGAAAGTATGGTGAGGACTCACTTTGGGAACAAGGGCTTAGGTCCAAGAGAAGCAAACCCCCCATACCTAGGGCCCCTCTGCGGCCAGAGCCTGTCCCTCCTGCAGTGACTCTGACCCCCACTCACCATCGCAGATGGGGCAGCACTGCCCAGGGACCTTGCCTGGGTGTCTGCAGGGCACCGGTGGGCAGGGCAGAGGCTCACACTGGACGCTCCCGTTCTGCCAACAGGGCCTGGTCAGTACGCCCAAGGCAGGCCCGGGAGCCAGGCCCTCCCTGCCAGGCAGCCACACTCACAGTGCAGCGGCAGTGCAAGCAGGGGTCCCCCGAGCCCACGGGCTCCCCGCTGCGGTGCTCCCGCCCGTTTAGGAAACAGCCTGTTGGGAAGAGGGGCATTAGATGCTCCTCCAGGGCCACTTCCCACCCTCTCCTGGCCTTCACGGCCCAGCCCCCAAGCAGGGCCACCCGTCAGCTTTCTCCAGGTTGCCCCCATGCTCAGGTCCCTGCTCTACCCACCAACTCACCATCGCACACAGGGCAGCAAGTGCCTGGGAGGGGCCGGGCTGGGTACGGGCACAGGCTGGCACATTCTCTCTGGCGGCACTGGATGTGACCCTCCTAGCAGGGAGGGTGAACAGGGGAAGGGGCCATCAGGACTCAACCGAGAGGTGGAAATGGCATTCGAATCCCAGCTATTCACTTATTAGATGTTGTTACAGGTTGAATTGTGTGCCCACCCCCCAAATCTCAGCACCTCAGCATGTGACAGTATTTGGAAGCAGGGTCATTGCAGGTGTAGTTAGTTAAGATGAGGTCATACTGGATCGTGGTGGCCCCTAATCCAATAGAACTAGTGTATATATATATACACACACACACATATATATGCGTATGTGTGTATATATATATATATATATTTTTTTTTTTTTGAGATGATAAAGACCTTGCTGATAAAACAGGTTGCAGGCTGCAGGTTGAGATGGAATTTCACTCCTGTTGCCCAGGCTGGAGTGCAGTGGCATGATCTCAACTCACTGCAACCTCCGCTTCCCGGGTTCAAGCAATTCTCCTGCCTCAGCCTCCCGAGTAGCTGGGATTGCAGGCGTCCACCAGCACACCAGGCTAACTTTTTGTATTTTTAGTTGAGACGGGGTTTCACCATGTTGGCCAGGCTGATCTCGAACTCCTGACCTCAGGTGATCCACCTGCCTTGGTCTCCCAAAGTGCTGGGATTACAGGCATGAGCCATTGCACCAGGCAGTACCCTTCTAAAGAGGAAAATTTTACACACACACACACACACACACACACACACACACACACACACACGGGGAGAATGGCATGGAAAGAAGACAGAGGTTTGGGTGCTACAGAAGCCAAGAAATGCCAAAGATCACCAGCAAACTACCCAAAGCGAGGGCAGAGGCTGGAGCATATTCCTCCTTACAGCCCCAGAAGGAACCAACACTCCCCGACCTTGATCTCATACTTCTGGCCTCCAGAACGGTGAAAGAATATATTTCTATTGTTCATGACACCCAGTAAGTGGCACTTTGTTACAGCAGCCCAGGAAACTCATACAGATATGTAAATTAGCACATCAGTTAAGCTCTCTGTGACTTGTTTATTCATCTGAAAAAAATGGACAGTAATAGTCCCGTCCTCATAGGCTTACTATAGGATGAAATAAAATATGGGGTCTGGTGTGGCATCTACCTCTAGAAGCTGGTACTGGTGGCTGCTGCCACTCCCTCAAAGACCCATGCCTAGAATTCATCCACATCCCTGGGCTCACCAACTCCAGCCCCGTCAGAATCTGAGCAGCCAATAACTTCTCATGGGTGGGGAAAGAGAGGACATGGTTGTGTCAGAGGTGTTTGAACCAAAGTAACTCCATCTTGAATAGGGGCTGGGTAAAATGAGGCTGAGACCTCCTGGGCTGCATTCCCAGACAATTAGGCATTCTAAGTCACAGGATAAGATAGGAGATCAGCACAAGATACAGCTCATAAAGACCTTGCTGATAAAACAGGCTGCAGCCAAAACCCACCCAAACCAAGATGGTGATGAGAGTGACCTCTGGTCGTCCTCACTGCTACACTCCCACCAGTGCCATGAAAGTTTACAAATGCTGTGGCAACATCAGAAAGTTACCCTATGTGGTCTAAAAGGGGGAGACATGAATAATCCACCCCTCGTTTAGCATATCATCAAGACACAACCATAAACATGGGCAACCAGCTGCCCTTGGGGCTGCTCTGTCTATGGCGTAGCCATTCTTTCATTCCTCTACCTTCTTATTAAACTTGCTTTCACCTCACTCTGTGGACTTGCCCTGAATTCTTTCTTGCATGAGATCCAGGAACCCTCTTTTGGGGTCCGAATCAGGACCCCTTTCCTGTAACAATTGCAGTGGGGTTGGATGCCCCGTAGCCTTCACACGGAGTCCCTAGTGCTTAGCAGGAAGCTCCCATGAAACAGGTGCCCACCTGGCCATCACAGCCTCCATGTCCCTAACTCCTCAGGCTATTCCTTATAGCTGGATACCTTACCCTCTTCTTCCTGATCAAACCCTACTTACCCTTTGAGGCCTAAGTAAACACCGCCCCTCCCATGAAGACGCTCTAGATCTGTGCTGCCCAGTAGAAATATAATGTCAGCCACTTGTGTCATTTTAAGTGCTCTAGCAAATTTTAATTTAAAAAAATTTTTTTGAGACAAGGTCTTGCTGTGTTGCCCAGTTTGGTCTCAAACTCCTGGCCTCAAGTGATCCTCCTGCCTTGGCCTCCCAACGTGCTGGGATCACAGGCATGAGTTACCATGCCTAGCCTCAGAATTTTTTTTTTTTTTTTTGAGATGGAGTTTTGCTCTTGTTGCCTAGGCTAGAGTGCAATGGCACAATCTCGGCTCACTGCAACCTCCGATTCCCGGGTTCAAGCGATTCTCCTACCTCAGCCTCCCAAGTAGCTGGGATTACAGGCGCACGCCACCACACCCAGCTAATTTTTGTATTTTTAGTAGAGATGGGGTTTCACCATGTTGGCCAGGCTGGTCTCAAACTCCTGATCTCAGGTGATCCACTCACCTTGGCCTCCCAAAGTGCTGGGATTACAGGTGTGAGCCATCGCACCAGGCCATAACAAATTTTTAAAAGTTAAACAGATGAAATTAAGTTTTAACAACATATTTCATTTGACCCAATATATCCAAACTGTTATATCAATATGTGATCAACATATAATGGATTACTATTTTACATTCCTCTATTTCGTAGGAAGTCCTTGAAATCTGGCACGTATTTTACTCTTTTGGCACGTCTCATTCCGAACCCGGCCACATTTCAAGGGCTCAGTGGCCACATATAGTAGTGGCTATAAATTGGATACACAGTTCTAGATGCCTCAAGTCAAGCTGTGATTCTCCTGCCCTGGAGCTTTTGCCGCCACAAATCCTGCCCGGTCTTCTCCTCCAGCCTGTGAGCTCTTCTTCTTCTTCTTTTTTTTTTTTTTTTGAGATGGAGTTTCACTCTTGGTGCCGAGGCTGGAGTGCAATGGCAGAGTGCAATGGCGCAATCTCGGCTCACTGCAGTCTCCACTTCCCATGTTCAAGCCATTCTCCTGCCTCAGCCTCCCAAGTAGTTGGGGTTACAGGCATGCACCACCATGCCCTGATAATTTTGTATTTTTAGTAGAGATTGGGTTTCTCCATGTTGGTCAGGCTGGTCTTGAACTCCTGACCTCAAGTGATCTGCCCACCTTGGCCTCCCAAAGTGCTGGGATTACAGGCATGAGCCACCACGCCTGGCCTCGCCTGTGAGTTCCTTCAGTTCATTCACTAGCCCCGGGCTGAGCATCTCTTGGGCTCAGAGCTGGGCACCCAGATGAGCTCTGCCCAGCCCCCGCCCGCACCGCCCCCAGCAGACAGCGCCTTGGTCTTTTTCACTGGGTCCCCTCTCAACGCCTCTGCAAAGTGTTCCATGGAATGAAGGCATGAATACAGTGGGCCTGAGGGTAGGGATGGGGACAGCCTAGGAGCAGCCTCGGGACTTACCAGGCACCGGCAGATTCGGCAGGGGTCCCCGGGTGTGGTCCACTCTTGGCCATGTTCCCAGTGAGAGCCACCTTCTGTGCAGCCTGGGGTTGAGGGGGTGAGCAGAGGGAGGCCTGCTGGGAGCTGGCCCGGACCCCAGCCTCAGCCTGCCCGCCCTCCTTTTCCATGTGCCCTCCGAGGGTGCTCTCCTGAGCCAAGACCAGATGGGGTCACATGTCTGCCCAGATTGCCCGGTGGCTCCCAGTGCCCCAGGCAGGGTGAGTCCTTAGATCCTTAGTCCACCTTTTCTGGTCTTCTGTGGACAAAGCATAGCCAAGCCCACGTGCCCATCTGTCTCCCACCCCTCATCACCTCTTGCACCTTCCAAGCTGGCATCACACCCCCACCCCTAGTGTCAGGGCCGTGCCTGTGCTGGGGCACTCCCCTCTTCCTGGAAGGCCCACTGCCTTCATCACCCCTTCACCAAGCTAACTGCTCTTTATCCTTAGGGGCCACCTCAGGACCAGCTGCCTCCAGGATGCTTTCCCTCCTGTGCCCAGGCTGGATTCGGTTTCCTTCCTCTGAATTTGCACAGTAGCTGGTGCTGGCTTCTACTCCTGCCCTTGTTGTTAAAGGATTTTGCATTAGTGTATGACTCAGTGTCATACTCTAGTGGTCAACCCTGAGGGCTGACCCATGTCTCATGATTGGGAGCACAAAGTAAAAAGCAAACTTTTATTTTTTTTATTTTTTGAGACGGAGTTCCACTCTTGTTGCCCAAGCTGGAGTGCAGTGGCATGATCTCGTCTCACTGCAACCTCCACCTCCCGGGTTCAAGCAATTCTCCTGCCTCAGCCTCCCAAGTAGCTGGGGTTACAGGCGCCTGCCACCATACCCAGCTAATTTTTTGTACTTTTTATAGAAACGGGGTTTCACCATGTTAGCCAGGCTGGTCTCGAAATCCTGACCTCAGGTGATCCACCCACCTCGGCCTCCCAAAGTGCTGGGATTACAGGCATGAGCCACTGTACCTGGCTGAAAGCAAATATTTATTAAGCAGTACTATGAGGTATGAATATCATTATCTGTACCTTACACATGGGGAAACTGAGGTAGAGAGTAACTTAGAGTCACACAAGCACTATGTGGCAATGGCAGAATTTAAGCTCAGGCATCCCAGCTTCCCCACACACCCCATCCACTGGAGGCCAGCAGGGTCTGGGCTCTGGAATTCAAGAAAGGGCACAACAGCCTACCTGTGGCTCCACCAGGGAGGGGCCAGGGGGTCTCACTTTGGCAGGATGGGCAGCAGTGCCCAGGCCTCAGGGCTGGCTCTGGGCAGGGGCTGGGCGGGCACTTCAAGGGCATGCAGCGAACGTGGCTCCTCTGTAATGCACCAGTGGCTGTGAGGCCTCCAGGTCTGGCTCCCACAGAGGGCAGGGTGGGCGGGTATTGGGCACCCTCGGAGGAGATGGGCACAGGGCAGGGATGGAGGGAGAGCCTCGCTGGCCCCAGCTCTTGGGAGGCCTGTGAGGAGGCTGGAGGAGTGGCAGGCAGGGCCTAGGGCAGGGGGCAGGTGTCCAGGGAGGAACAGGGCCTGGGCAGAGGGGGCAGGCGGACTCACCAGGCAGGAGCACTGAAGACAAGGGTTGGAGCTGGACAGGAAGGCGGCCCCCTCCTCGTAGTGCTGCCCCTCATACTCACAGCCTGGGAAGGGCAGCAGGATGACAGGTGGGTCACCAGAGAGCACGGCAGGTGGGCATCACTTTAGGGAAGGCATGATCCCAAGTAGGTACTGGACCCTTGGGGTCGAGGGGACGGAGAAGCAGGGCAGGAGGTCACCCAGCCGGCAGATGGGCAGCACTCCCCAGGTGGGGTGCAGCTCTCCAGGCAGTTGAGCTCTGAACATGAGGGCCCCAGCACTGCACGGCCCCTGGCTGCAGGGCAGACACCAAGCCAGCCCTCCCTCCCCCCCACCCTCCTCCTTCTTTGTCTCTCTCCCTCTCTCCCTCCTCACCCCTCCCTGCTCCTTCCCTCTCCATTGCCGGGAGCTGGCTTACTCTGCAGGCCTAGCAGGCTTCAGCCCTGATGCCTGGGCAGCAGGAAGCCCTGTCTAGCCCCCAGATTGGGCTTGGCATGGCCAGGCCAGCAGTATGCCCAGCAGCAGAGATGTGGGTGGTGGCTGATTCCTTTACTTGGCAGATGCAGAAGACACAGGGCTCCAGATGCCACATTTCCCCATCCCCATGGCCCCCAGGCCCAGGCCCCCAAGTAAGAGACCCAAAGGACTGGGTGCCACATTAATGGGGCACCATTCACATGACAGACATCAGAGATTTTAATATTTACTACACCTCCCCAGCAGATGGCAGTAAAGTGTCCCACAGGCACATCATCGGTATGGTTCCATTATTTTACAACAGACAGTAGTGTCTTGAGGAAAGGGTGGCGCCTTTTTTTTTTTTTTCTGGGATGGAGTCTTGCTGTGTCGCCCAGGCTGGAGTGCAGTAGTACAATCTTGGCTCACTGCAACCTCTGCCTTCCTGGGTTCAAACAATTCTCTGCCTCAGCCTCCCAAGTAGCTGGTACTACAAGCACCCATCACCACACCTGGCTAATTTTTGTATTTTTAGTACAGACGGGGTTTCACCATCTTGGCCAGGCTGGTCTTGAATTCCTAACCTCATGATTCACCTGCCTCAGCCTCCCAAAGTGCTGGGATTACAGGTGTGAGTCACCGCGCCTGGACATGGGTGCTTTTTTAAACTTCACCTAAGTTATCATATAGGCTATCAGTGGCCCTGACTCAGGCACCACGTGCCCCAAAGAAAGTGTGTGTGTGTGAGTGTATGTGTGTGTGAGTGTGTGTGTGTGTGTGTGTGTGTGTGTGTGTGTGTGTGTGTGTCTTTTCTTTGAGATACATCAACCCTAAAGACTTTCGTCTTCACCTCCAGCCAGGACTCCCAGACTGCATTTCCAGACCCAACTCGTCTGAATCCCTTCTCACCTTTCTTACTACCAGCTGAGATGCCTCTCTGGATGGGGCTGCCCGATAAAATCTAGAATGCCCAGTAAAATTTGAATTTTAGATTAATAAGATGACATTTTTAGTATGAGAACGCCCCAAATATTGCATAGGATATACATATACTGAAAACTTACATGCTGTTTATTGAAATTCGTATTTAACAAAGCATTCTAGACTTTTATTTGCTAAATCTGGCAACCCTATTCCCTTATGAGCTAGTGCCACCCCCCTGCACAACTATGACCTCCTCTTCCTCCCAGCTCTCTTCATGTCCCTGTAAGCCCTGCTACCCTAGTGTCCCAAGCTCAGCCTCCACTGTTCCAGGTGACCCAGCCAGTCACTGGCTCCTGTCCGTTCTTTAGAAACACCCCCCTTTCTCCAGCCCACTGCCATCCCTGGCTCCATACCTAGACAACTGCTGTCACAGCCCCAACGACTCTGTCTGCATCTAGCCCCCACCAGGTGAACATTCCTCAAGCGTCCCCTTGACCATGCCACACGCTGCTTCAGCCTTCAATGCCCCCCACCTCCCATAGGAGAAAGTCCTAACTGCAAGGCTTACAGCAGCCTGCTCCCACTGGCCTTCCCAGACAGACTTCCTGCAACGGTGGGTTGCCGGAAGTCCGTCCTCGTGGTCAGAGGACCCTAATGTACTCCCTATCCTTGAGGTGCAACCCTACTTTCCCACGAAGACCCAGCTCAAAGGGCCCATTGTCTGTAAAGGCCCCCTGACTGCCCAGCCTGGACGGGCTTCTCCTGCCCTCCTGTGTCCTCCTCTGGCAAAGTACACACTGCACTGCCTTCTACACCTCCTCATTTTTTTTGTTTGGTTTGGTTTGGTTTGGTTTTTAGAGACAGGGTTTCTCCATGTTGGTCAGGGTGGTCTCCAACTCCCGACCTCAGGTGATCTGCCCTCCTCGGCCTCCCAAAGTGCTGGGATTACAGGCATGAGCCAGCGTGCCCGGCCTAAACCTCCTCTTAATCTGCTCATTGGGTCTTAAATCTTACAGTAGCTTAGCTATGAGCTTATCTTCTCAACTAGATTGGAGGCTCCCTGAAGGCAGGAAAAAGATTTCATGCCTATTTCCCTACGGTCTCTGGCTCAGTCCCAGGCCAGAGTATTTGCTGGCTTGTGCATGGGTTCTGCACTCCCCCGGCTACTGTTAGAGTGAGTGGGCAGCACCCCGGGCATGTCCCAGACTCGCTCGCTCTCAGGTGGCCACGGCTGTGGGCCCTGGAATGCACGCAGGAGGAAGGGCTGAGGCTGGCAGGAGGCTGACCTGGCTCACAGTGCGGGCAGCATGCTCCTGGCTCAGGGCAGGGTCCTCTAGGGCATGGTTTCTGGGTGCAGGTGATGGCCCCTTCCTGTGGGAGCAGACAAAGGTGGCCGCACAGGCATCAGAGCCCTGGAGGGCAGGGCATCTGGAAGCAAGTCCTCAGCCCAGGGTGGGACATGTCAGAGGGACAGGAGGGTGAGCTGGCTCTGCAGGTGTGGGCTGCCCTCTGTTTAAAGGCAGAAAAGAGACATCCTGCCCCCACTCCCATCGTCTCCTGATGCTCTTGCCCCTGGGAAACCATCTGTTCCAGGAGCCAGCAAATTCCCCAGAGAAAAGAGATCCTAGGAAGAGAACCAAGGGCTTTCTCAGTGGAGAGAGGAGGAAGAAAAGGCTGGGGAAGGAGGACGTGGAGCCTGGTGAGGGAGGACAGGCGGGCCAGGGGCTCCGAGGTAGAACTGGGCAGTGGAAGAGTGGGAGGTGACATAGGAGGACAAGCAACTATTAGGTTGGTGCAAAAGTAATTGCAGTTTTGGCCATTAAAATTCATGTCAGGCCAGGCATGGTGGCTCACACCTATAATCCCGGCACCTTGGGAGGCTGAGGCAGGTAGATCACCTGAGGTCAGGAGTTCAAGACTAGCCCGGCCAACATGGTGAAACCCTGTATCTACTAAAAATACAAAAAATTAGCCGGGCATGGTGATGCATGCCTGTAATCCCAGCTACTCAGGAGGCTGAGGAAGGAGAATCGCTTGAACCTGGGAGGCGGAGTTTGCAGTGAGCCGAGACTGCGCCATTGCACTGCAGCCTTGGGGACAAGAGTAAAACTTTGCCTCAAAAAAAAAAAGGTCATGTCAAAGACCGCAATTACTTTTGCACCAACCTAATACATCCTCAGCCCTCCACACCACTGCTGGCCAGGTCTGCATTGAGAGGCTTGGGAGCCCCCCCCACTGTCCATGGGTGTCGCGCTCCTTTCCTACTCGGAATCAACTGAAAGGTGCCGTGGCCAGGTGTGGGGAGTGGCAGGCAGAGCCCATCCTACCACATTTCGAGTGCCACGTTGCAGCCACAGGTAGCTGAAGTGGGGCAGACAGACAGGTGAGGGATATCCAGGTGGGTCCTGGGAGCTCACCAGACAGCGGCACGTGCTGCAGGCGTCTGGGGAGAAGGTCTCCCCGTTTCTGTAGGTCTGGCCATTCTGGCTGCAGCCTGAGGAGATCACAGTGTCACTCAAGCACCCCATGCCATCTGTAGGCCTTGAGGTGGCCCTGGGGAGTGGAGAGGGTGGCACTTACCCCCGCAATGGGGCAGGTGGGCTTGGGGTCCACAATGAGCAGCCCCATCCTGGCAGACACAGGCTGTGCAGGCGTCAGGCTCCCAGCGTGCCCCCTCCGGCCAGGCGCGCCCCAGCCCCCAGCACTGCTGAGAAGCTGGGCGGCACTCACAGGACTCCAGCCGCCTCACCCTCCTCTGCAGGTCCTTGTTCTGGAGGAAGGAGATGGGAACAGTAGGCACTGGCTCAGCTTCCCCCACCATCTCCAGCAGATTTGATGGGTTCAAAAATGAGGCCGGGTGAGAAGAAGTTTGACAATTCCGTAGTAGAGATGGGTCAGCATCCAGTTCAAACGATCGCCGTTCTCAGGGGAGCATGGGCCCCACTCTCTCCTTTGGACAAAATGAGGACCCAACCCCTGCCCCAAGAATTAAAGACATCTTTACCTGTCCAAAATATTTCTTCATGGTGCCTTATATAGAACACATTCCATAACATTTCCCAAACACATGAACGGTATGAAATACAGACTGACAAAACGAATAGCCTGGAGGTTCTTCATTTGTATGAAAGAACTAATGTTAAGAACTGCCCAAGTGCTGGGTGTGGTGGCTCACACCTGTAATCCCAGCACTTGGGAAGGCCGAGGTGGGCAGATCACTTGAGGTCAGGAGTTCGAGACCAGCCTGGCCAACATGGTGAAACTCTATCCCTACTAAAAATACAAAAATTAGGCTGGGCATGGTGGTGCATGCCTGTAATTCCAGCACTTTGAGAGGCTGAAGCAGATGGATCACCTGAGGTCGGGAGTTCAAGTCCAGCCTGACCAACACAGAGAAACCGCGCCTCTAGTAAAAAATACAAAATTAGCCAGGCATGGTGGAGCATGCCTGTAATCCCAGTTACTCAGGAGGGTGAGGCAGAAGAATGGCTTGAACCTGGGAGGTGGAGGTTGTGGTGACCCAAGATCATGCCATTGCACTCTAGCCTGGGCAACAAGAGCAAAACTTCATCTCAAAAAAAAAAAAAAATACAAAAATTAGCCAGGCATGGTGGTGCACACTTGTAGTCCTAACTACTTGGGAGGCTGAAGTATGAGAATCACTTGAACCTAGGAGGCAGAGGTTACAGGGAGCTGAGATCATGCCACTGCACTCCAGCCTGGATGACAGATGGAGACTCAAAAAGAGAGGGAGAGGAGAGGAAGAGGGAAGGAAGGACGGAAGGAAGGAAGGAAAAATATGAAAGAACTGTTCAGATAAGAGCCTTTCCATGTGCATTGAAAACAAAGCTCTATTTTAGCTGCCCGCCCCGCCCCCTGCAAGCCTAACCCCTTCTCTCCTTCCTACTAAAAGAAGCCCTCCCTACCCAATGCAAAACAGCCCTGTCTCCATGGTACCTGTTCTCGGAGCTCCACCACTGCAGCCTCCAGTCGCCCCAGCCACTCTTGCAGGGAGCGCCACTGCTCCTGGGGGTCCCCAGCAGGGGCTGAGGAGTGGGCAGGTGTCTGCTGCCCAGGGGGCTCCCAGGGGACGACCCCACCTGAAGGGCACAAGAATCCCATGTGGACCTGAGGGTAAGGGGCTAGGCTGGCCTGGCCACGTTTCCTGGGTTCTGTCTTCTGACCCACAGGGGAGGGGGGTGATCCTGTGCACCTCACCCTGTCCACTCACCCACCCACCATCCAGGGAAGGAGACTGGTCTGTGAGGGTTGGAGAGTGAAAGCTGGAGGCCACAGTCTGGAAGAAGGGGGAGGACGCTCTGAGTGGACAGATGTGGCCCAGACCAGCTTCCCCGCCTTGTCTGGGGTTGAGCCCCAGGGCCCCTGACCCGCCAAGGGATGCAGAGCAGTCTCTAGAGCAGAGCCTCCTGCAGCCTGCCCCGGCTCTGTGATGTCCCCAGCCATGGTGGGTGTGTCAGGATCATCTCACTTCTCCTGGGCCAGGAGCTTGGTCAGGGATGGCTGGGGAGCAGACATGCCTCAAGGGCCCGGAAGCCAGTACAGGCTGAAATGCACAGGGAGGCCACAGACACATGCCAGGCGGGACTGCTTTCCGGGGCCTGGGGGATCTGGCTGGGTCTTTTCAAGGGAGCATACGGGTAACACCCCAACCCCTGACTCTGTCTGCACCTGTCAGAAAGGCCACCACTTTTGGAGAATGTGCTCAGGGAAAGACACATTCCTTTCCTGCTCCCCCTGCTTCATCCCCAATCCCGAGCACAGTTTTCCAGGTTTGTGACAGGGGGTCCAGGGGGCCCCCTCATTGGGTGGGGTGGGCTCCAGAAAGTGGGACTTGGCTGCATTTCTTGAAGGGGTTGAGGAAGGTGCTGGCAAGGCCCCTACTGCTGTGAACACACCAGATCCAGTGAAAACAGCCTGTCCCTGTTTCTAGAAGACACTGTGTCCAGGAAAGGGGGATGCGGCACCTCTGAGCTCTGGCTTGGGGTTGGGGATGGCCACTTTCACCTTTTCACTGTGATCCTTCTCCTGCAGCCAGGAAAGTAAAGGCAGGAGGGGAAGAGGCAGACATGGGTCCCTCCTCCAGGCAGGTGAAGTGGAGGGTCTGGAGGGGGAGGTAAGAGGAACAGCGAGAGGAGGAGGGAGAGGGCTGGGTCTTTCCCACCATGGCAGCTCATTAGTGAGGCCAGGCCTGCAGTGGCTGAAAAGGGTTTATCACAGACACTAGGTCTGTGAGACAGGGGAACAATGTCACCCGCTGCCACCATCAAGGAGGAGGGGACTCGAGGCTAAAATTCGACTTGCTTTGCCCCACGTTCCCTGGCTTGGTTAACGCCATCCCACTTACCAGTTACCTAAGCCAGAAAGCTGGGGCTCAGCTCCCCTATTTTGTTGCGGGAGTTGCCCCCTGATCCATTCCCCCTTCTTCCTTCTCCACGGTCTCCACTCAGAAGGCTGAAGACCAAGCGTCCCTGCCTCCACCTTTGTGAATCACACAGCTGAAGGCTCCCAGGAGCAAGTCCCACTGGAACCAATCACAAGCACCCCCACCTTTCCCACCCTCCTGCTGCCCGCCCCCATCAGGGGTTCTAACTCCTACCCCACACCCTCAGCGGATGGATTCTGGCCCCAACACCCCAGGTGCCTGTTCCAGTCTCCATCCCTGTACTAGGCATCCTGTCACCCGGAATGGCACTCGGTCTCAGTCCTTTCCCAAGCACACAGAGGGCGGCCAGGATGGGCGTCTCTGCATCTGAAACCTTCCACCCGATCTGCTGCCCTAGGGCCCTCCTCCCAGGCCACTCCTCCAGTCCTGCTTAAACAGGAGCCCGGGAGAAACTGGATCCTCCGGGACCCCTCGGTGAAGCTAGGGCCAGCCTTGCCTGGAGAGACCTGCAGAAAGAGCTCTGAGTGGCCCAAACCCTGCTGCTCCCCAAGGAACTGTCCCGGGCTCCTTTCTCAGCCACCCCTGGCCCCGCGCCGGCACCGGGCCTTCCATTCCCGCCTGTCCGGCTCCGGGGAGGGCCAGACACAGACTCAAAGTCAGCTTCCACAGCGGGCCTCCTTTCTCCCCCTCCTTTGTCAAATAATTAACTTCAGACTCCCAGATGCCAGGGCAGCCGAGCTCTCTCCCGCTACAGGCCGCAGGAACCCCCCTATCCTGAATCCCCTGCCTTGGCCACGGTCTTCCCTACCCTGCTCGCTCCCCCAAGGGGGAGGACGCGGAGGACGGGGCTGGCCTGGGAGGCGCGCGAACCTCAAGCAGGGCTAAGAGAAGCAGCCCCCGGCCCCGCTCGGCCCCCTCAGGACGGGCTGATAGGAGGCGGGGCGCACCCAGCCAGACCCCCAGTCTCCCGCGCCCGGACTCACCTCCCGCGCCCGCGCCCGCGGCCAGCGCCAGGCCCCCGAGCTGCAGGAGCAGGGACAGCACAGCGGCCCCTGCCCCGGCCATGCTAGCTCCGCCTGGCTCGCTGGTCGCGGCTCAGGAGGCGCTGGGGGAGGTGGGGTGGGGACACACAGGCCGCTCCCACCCAGGCCCAGGCTTTGTTCAGGGAGGGCTCAAACCCCCCACCGCGTGCCTTTCCCATGGACACCTCCACCCGCCCTGGCCCCGGCGGTCTTAACCCCAGAGAGCAGCTCCAGCTGCAGGAAGCCAGCGGGTTGCAGGCCCTGTCTCCACTCGAGATCCAGGAGGGGACTCTGAAAAGAAACTTAAGTCCACCCCTCTCGGGCTCTGCGACAGTCGCCCTGCCTTTTAGGTTACTTGGTTCCCAGATTGATTTTTCCTGTCTTACCAGTTTACAGGAAGAGACTGAGCTGGGTTTAAATCCCTGCTCAGCCAATTCCACGTGGCCTTTGATCACTGATTTCTCTGTGCCTCAATTTCCCTATCTGTGAACTGGGGATCACCACATCTACTTTATAGACTTGCAGTGAGCATTGAGATTATTTAATTGGAAGACACATGGCAAATGCTCAGTAAATAACAAATAATAACAATAACTGCTACTCCTCATCTCTGAAATCAAAGACAACCAGTGTATTGCTCTCTCCACCCGTACATTTCTTTCCTGGACTCCACTCAACACCCCTCCCCACTCTAGCAGTCCCAGGCTTGGCCCCAAATGCCAAGGCCGCCCTTCAGTGGCTGCTTTCAGCCCATTGCCCACTCCTGAGCTCAGGCCTGGCTGTGAGGTGAGCCTGGGTAGGGGACAGGGCTGGGCCCTGGCCCAGCAGGCAGAGGGGCCAATGGGAGGAAGTGAGGACAGCTGTCCACAGGGGCCCTCTGGGCTGGGAAACTCCTCTGTGCAGCTGGGAAGCAGAGGGCTGGGTCCGGAGCTCACAGGCAAACTGGGACATTGAGGGTGGAGCTGTGAACCCTACCAAAGCTCTCCCTCCCTGCCATAAAAACCAGAAGTCAGAAGCCACCCCTCCCCTGGCCCGGGCAGGACTGAGGTCTCCCCAGCCCATTCTCCACAGAGCTTAGGGCTATAAGTGAGGAGAAGGCAGCTTCTCTGCCCCAGAGTCTGGGCCGGGCCCCTAGTGGGCCTAAGCCTTTGCCGCAAGGGGCAGGGAGGCTATCATGCCACGCTAAGACCTGGCCTCAGCTGGGGTCACAGAGGAAAGCCAGGGCCAGCTGGCCAGAAGAGGACAAGAAGTGGCAGCGCTATTCCCAGCAGGTTTAAGGAAGGTGGTCTCATTTACTGGGTGTCTCTGGAAGGCAAGTCCTTCAGAAAGCTGGCTGTCAGGATGGCTCAGAGCGCAGACTCTCGCAGGTTGCCAGGGTGCATCGTGGGGCTCATGCTTTCTGCTGTGGGACCTCTGACAGGTCACTTCACTTTCTGGGGCTGATTTTTCTGAGCTGTGACTGGAGCTCTAACAGCACCCACCTCATGGAGTGTTTGTAAGGGTTAATACCACATGGTGCCTGGCATAGAGGTATGAGTGCTTATCACTTTCTTTACAAAGAATGGGGGCACCTCCATCCCCATTTTACAGAAAGGAATCAGAGTGAAAGGGGTGAGTAGCCCTAAACCACACTGGGAGGATGCACAGGGCTTCCCTGGCCCCACAGCTGGTCCTTTGTGCCCCAGCCTCTGCCCTCATGTCATATTCCCGGGGAGGGATACCGTCCTGAAACAGACAAGGCCCTCCAATCCCTGGGGCATGGTGGTAGGGGAGGCTGTGCCTTCACCCCCAAGGCAGGTGTTTGTAGTGTCTGATTCTATGCGTGTGTCTGGGTATGGCACATTTGTGTGTGTGTGTGTGTGTGTGTGTGTGTGTGTGTGTGTGTGTGTGTGTGTGATGTGTGTTTGGCTGGAGGTGGGGGCTGAGGCTGGGGAGGCACTTCTGGGCTTCAAGGGACCTTGACTTTGAAGGGGCTTCCAGGGACACTTTCGTCGCCCCACTTGACGATGAGGATGTAGTCCCCTTTCTCCTTGACAGTGTAGGTGACGTTGTACACCCGGTTCCCCATGTGCTTCACGTACACCTCCT
>CAUYQU010062588.1:0-20441 GCA_963574635.1 Cheracebus regulus | reverse complement strand
GCCCAGGCTGGAGTGCAGTGGTGCAATCCTGGCTCACTGCAATCTCTGCCTCCTGGTTTCAAGCGATTCTCCTGCCTCAGGCTCCCCAACAGCTGGGATTACAGGTGCCTGCCACCACACCCAGCTAATTTTGGTATTTTTAGTAGAGACAAGGTTTCACCATCTTGGCCAGGCTGGTCTTGAACTCCTGATCTCGTGATCCACCTGCCTCAGCCTCTCAAAGTGCTGGGATTACAGGAGTGAGCCACGGCACCCAGCCGGCAATAGGGTTTTCTATTCTAATAGTCATTATATTGCTAATAACCACCACAAAACATTAAACATTTTGAAATAGAAATAATGGAGAGCAGTGCACCAGGCCAACTTGTTAGACTCCAGAATCCAATGTCCTTTTGTGCAGCCCCCAAACATAAAGCCTTTTCTTACTATTCTCACATCACTTCCTCAGTGAGAAGAGGAGAGTCAAACTGACCACTCATTGTCCAGTGACGAACACAGCTGTCTTCTCTTAACACTCTAGCTTTACAGAAAATCCTGGTGGTTAATTTTAAAACACAAATAAAAGTCCACTAAAACAGATCTATCTTTTCGTTCACAAACAGTCTACATCTTTTCAAGTTAGGAGGTTTTCAGTTGGCCTTGTAAATTGAAATACTAAATCTCTTGGTAAACTCTATTCACTAAACAGGTCTTAAGCTCAGGATATTATTTCAGACAAGGTACTGCTAATATGTGTTTTCATCTGGAGAAAAAGCAAAGCCTGACAGAGCACCACAGTTCCCATTCCCAAAGAAGACTGAGAAACAACATCTAGTTTCTTCAAGCTGATAGCTGAATTTTGAAAAAAGAAAAAAGAAAGCTCTTTCTAAGATTTTGCTTCAAAAGTACATACTGCTCTCATACAGTTTTGGTGACTGCTGCTTCAAGCTGCTAAAATATTTCTTCTTTGGGGAAAAAAATACAGCACTCAAGAAACTTAAGAGCTTGGTTTTGAAGACATAGCTCCCTGTATATGAATCTGTCTCCTCTAGCTGTGTATTGTTAAACAAATAATTTCACTTCTCCTCCCTTCGGGCTCCTCTGAAGTAACCTCACAATGACCCTGGAGGATAGATTACTGTTAAAGATAATGCCTGTAAAGTGAGGAGCACAGTCCAGCACATAGTAAGTGCTCAATAAACGGTAGCTACTGTTGCTCCATAAGCCACTAGCCACACAGAAGCCTACTCGAGTCATCAGCACTTTTCAACATACTATATGCAAATAATTCACTTTGTAGAACATTTGGAAAATATAGAGAAGTATGAATAAAAAAATAACCCACCAGTACCTGTGAATAAAACCTCCCCCAAACAAAAGAGAAATGGTATGGACTGCAGACAATTTTTCTTCTAACCACTTTGAAATAGTGACCTCTGCTGGCCAGTGGAAAACATGAGCCTTCCAATCAACTCTTCCATGATTGAGCAAGGGTTGGGTGAGCCAGGCTTGGTCCTTGTTCCTAGAACAAAAACCAGGTGTTACATTACGAGGGACAGAAATTGTCACAAGGGTTACCACGATGTAATTGGGATGTTAACAAAATTAAAGGCCAGCCTTTCCATTTGCTCACCCGCCCAGAAGATTCTTCTTTCAAGCCCCGTAGTCTTCTATTTTTAAAATGTCATAATTGCATGCAAATGTTCTAGCAGAAAAACAATGCAAGGGGCATTAAAAATCAATCTTCCATGTAAGCCTCAGATTTTCCAGCATGAAGATCCAAAAGCAGAAGTGGTGACAAATGTGTAGAAAACAGAGTGAAAAAGGCAGAATGCATCATTAAGAACGTTATAACAAAAGGAGGGAAAAAAACCTCTGGGAGCACATGTCTGATTCCGCTGGGGTAAACAGCCAGCTACAAAGAAGGCTTTAAACACCCTGCAAACTTCTTACAGATCGGACCCAGAAATCCAATTAGGACGTAGTTGGGAGTCTTTTCCTCAGGCAGAAGCATGCCTGATGGACGAGGCTGCTCAAGAGAGTACTGACTGGAATATTTAGATGTGAAACACATTCCCACCTCTTAAGGTACGAAATAAAACGGAAGCTGTAAACTGGCAGTCATAGACTGTGTAGTTTAGTTTGGCATGCATTGTTTTGTTTTGTTTTAAATTAATTAGTTGCCAACACTTCAAAAAGGGAGATTTTGTATTAAAATGTGTGTTTTTTTTTTAACCTGGTCTCACTCTGTCCCCCCAGCTGGAATGCAGCAGTGTGAACATGGCTCACTGCAGCCTCACCTTCCCCAATCCCACCACTCCCTGGGCTACAGTGATCCTCCTGCCTTAGCCTCTGAGTAGCTGGGACTACAGGCACATGCCGCCATTCCCGGCTACTTTTTGCACTTTTTGTAGAGACAAGGTTTCATCATGTTGCTCAGGTTGGTCTCCAACTCCTGGGCTCAAGGAATCCTCCAGCCTCAGCCTCCCAAAGTTCTGGGATTACAGGCATGAGCACCACGCCTGGCCTCATTCTTGTAAACAAATAGGGAGCTCTAGCCACACTGGGCCAGCACTCTCCCATAGCAACCACAGCAGGGGGGCCAAACAGCAGCCGAAGCCTTCCACACGCTCTCAAGTGTGCTGTGTTCCCTGCCCAGCTGGCGTCACTCACCTCATCACTTGTCTGGCTTTTGTGAACACTTAAGTCTGAGACCCTGGGTGTGTAACAGCACCAAGGCCCTGATGATGAGGAGTTCTATTCAGTTCAAATAAATATCAACTGTGTACAGGGTACTTTAATAGGCACTAAGGATGTAAAGAGGAAGACATGATCCCTAAATCCAAGGAACTCATAGACCCTTGGAAAAGATAGTAAGTAAACTGGCTCATATCATACATTATGGCATGTGCATTGGAATGGTATTAAAGTGGTAAAAACTAAAGGGATTAAATCAACTTTCTAGCTTTTTGAGATACTTACCTCACTGATGTCTAGCCTTTCTTCTTTTCTAACACATGCACTTAAGGGTATGAATTCCCCTCTAAGCATGGCTTTTGCTGTATCTCACAAATTTCAATTTTTTTTTTTTTTTTTGGAGACAGGGTCTCACTCTGTTCCCAGGCTGGAGTGTAGTGACACAATCTCGGCTCACTGCAACCTCCACCTCCTGGGTTCAAGCAATTCTCCTGCCTCAGTCTCCCAAGTAGCTGGGATTACAGGCGCACACCACCACACCCAGCTAATTTTTGTATTTTTAGTAGAGACAGGGTTTCACCATGTTGGCCAGGCTGGTCTCGAACTCCTGACCTCAGGTGATCTGTCCACCTTGGTCTCCCAAAATGCTGGGATTACAGGCGTGAGCCATTGCACCTGGCCTCAATATGTGTTTTTATTATCACTAATTGAAAAATATTTTTTCCTAACTTCTACATATGTGATTTCTCCTTTGACCTGCAGGTGATTTTAAAATGTACTTTACTTTCAAAACATATGGAATGCTCTAATTATTATTTTAAATTGATCATATAGATGAACATATTTTAAATGATGTTAATCCTTTGAGACTGAGACTTATTTTATGGACCAACATAAAACCAGATTTGTAAATGTTCAAGAGGAGCCTGAAAAGAATGCCTGGACATCAGCAGTCAGGTGCAGTGCTCCTCATGTGTCCCATAGGTCAGCTTTGCTGATTACATCATTCAAATACTCTACATTCTTGCTGATTTCCAAAGTCTACTTCTATCAGTTACTGAGAGGTGTGGAAAATATCTTATAATTGTGAATTTGTCTATTTCCCCTTATGGTTGTTAGTTCTGAGGGGGATTTTTTCTTTTTTTGAATCAGAGTCTCACTCTGTTGCCCAGGCAGGAGTGCAGTGGTGCGATCTCGGCTCACTGCAACCTCCGCCTCCCAGGTTCACGTGATGCTCTTGCCTCAGCCTCCCAAGTAGCTAGGATCACAGGTGCACACCACCAAACCTCGCTAATTTTTGTATTTTTAGGAGATGGGGTTTCACCATATTAGCTAGGCTGGTCTTGAACTCCTGACCTCAAATGATCTGCCCACTTCGGCCTTCCACAGTGCCAGGATTACAGGCATGAGCCACTGCACCCAGCCTGTTCCATCAGTTTCTATGTATTTTTTCACTAAAGCATAACATACATAAAGGATATAAATCTTACATATGCAATTCAATGAATTTTTATATGTATACACCCCATAACTCGAATCAATATATGGACATTCCTAACACCTCAGAAGTTTTCCTCATGCCCTTCCACGAAGTCAGTATACTACCTCCTTCCCCATTACCACTACTCTGACTTTTATTACCATTAAATTCTGCCTGTTCTCAATATGCATATAAATGTCATCATACAGTAAATACTCCTTTGTGTCTGGCTTCTTTGGCTTGGTGTCTGTGAGTTCCATTCACATTGGTACATTTAGCAATAGTTCATTCTTTTGACTGCTAAGTAACATTGCACTGTAAAAGTATAGCACACTTTATTCTACTGCTGATGGACATTTCAGTTGTCTCTCACTGGGGGCTATTGTGAAAAATCCTGTTAGAGGCATCATAGTAAACATGACTTTTGGTGGGCATATGCACTCATTTCTCCTGGATATTTACCAATTAGCAGAACTGATAGGTCACAGGGTAGGCACATGTGTTGCTTTAGTAGATATTGCCCATTTTTCCACTCCTTCCAGCAATTACATAAGAGTTCTAGTTGTCCTACATCCTCATCAACACCTGTTATCAATCCCTTTATTTTTAGCCCTTCTAATGGGTGTGTATTAGCCTGTTTTCACACTGCTCATAAAGACAAACCTGAGACTGGACAATTTACAAAGGAATGAGGTTTAATGGAGGCCTCACAATGATGGCAGAAGGCAAGGAGGAGCAAGTCACGTCTTACGTGGATGGCAGCAAGCAAAGAGAGAGCTTGTGCAGGCAAACTCCTATTTTCAAAGCCATCAGATATCGTGAGACTCATTCACTGTCCCAGCAAAGGAAAGACCTGCCCCATGATGCAATTATCTCCCACTGAGTCCCTCTCACAACCCATGGGAATTATGGGAGATACAAGATGAGATTTGGGTGGGGCTATAGAGCCAAACCATATCATTCTGCCCCTGGCCCTCCCAAATCTCATGTCGTCACACTTCAAAACCAATCATGCTTTCCCAATAGTCCCCCAAAGTCTTAACTCATTTCAGCATTAACTCAAAAGTCCATAGTCCAAAGTTTCATCTGAGACACCTTCCACTGATGAGCTTGTAAAATCAAAAGTGAGCTAGTTACTTCCAAGATACAATGGGGGTACAGGTATTGGGTAAATACAGCCATGCCAAATGGGAGAAATTGGCCAAACAAAGGCTCCATGTAAGTCCAAAATCCAGTGGGGCAGTCAAATTTTAAAGCTCCAAAATGGTCTCCTTTAACTCCATATCTCACATCCAGGTTATGCTGATGCAAAAGGTTGGCTCCATGGCCTTAGGCAGCTCTGCCCCTGGGGCTTTGCAGGGTATAGACTACCTCCTGGCTGCTTTCACAGGCTGGCATTGGGTGTCTGCAGCTTTTCCAGGCGCACAGTGCAAGCTGTCAGTGGATCTACCATTCTGGGGTCTAGAGGATGGTGGCCCTCTTCTCACAGCTAAAATACACAGTGCCCCAGTAGGGACTCTGTGTGGGGGCTCCAACCCCACATTTCCTTTCTGCACTGCCTGAGCAGAGGTTCTTCATGAGGGCCCCATCCCTGCAGCAAACTTCTGCCTTGGCATCCAGGCATTTCCATATGTCCTCTAAAATCTAGGTGGAGATTCCCAAAACTCAGTTCTTGACTTCTGTGCACTCACAGGCCTAACACCATGGGGAAGCCACCAAGGTTTGGGGCTTCCACCCTCTGAAGCAATAGCCCAAGCTGTACCTTGGCCTCTTTTAGTTACAGCTGGAGTAGCTGGGACACAGCACACCAGGTCCCTAGACTGCACACAGGAGAGGGAGCCTGGGCCCATACCACGAAACCATTTTTTTCCTTCTGAACCTTCGACCTGTGATGGGAGGGGCTACCACAAAGGTCTCTGACATGCCCTGGAGACATTTTCCTCCTTGTCTTGGTGAGTAACCTTTGACTCCTCGTGACTTACGCAAATTTCTGCAGCCAGCTCGAATTTCTCTCAAAAAAATGGGATTTTCTTTTCCATCGCATTGTCAGGTTGCAAGTTTTCCAAACTTTTATGCTCCGTTTTCCTTTTAAAACAGAATGCCTTTTACAGCACCCAAGCCACATGTTGGATGCTTTGCTGCTTAGAAATTTCTTCCACCAGATACCCTAAATCATCTCTCTCAAGTTCAAAGTCCCATAAATCTCTAGGGCAGGGGCAAAATGCCACCAGTCTCTTTGCTAAAAAAATAACAAGAGTCACCTTTGCTCCAGTTCCCAACAAGTTCCTCATCTCCATCTGAGACCACCTCAGCCTGGATTTTATTCTCCATATCACTATCAACATTTTGGGCAAAGCTATTAAACAAGTCTCTAGGAAGTTCCAAACTATGCCACATTTTCCTGTCTTCTTCTGAGCCCTCCAAACTGTTTCACCTCCTGCCTGTTACCCAGTTCCAAAGTCACTTCCACATTTTCGGGTATCTTTTCAGCGCCCCTCTCTACTGGTACAAGTTGACTGTATCAGTCTGTTTTCATGCTGTTGATAAAGACAAACCTAAGACTGGGCAATTTACAAAGGAAACAGGTTTAATGGAGAGCTCACAATTCCACGTGGCTGGGGGAGCCTCACGATCATGGTGGAAGGCAAGAAGGAGCAAGTCACATCTTATATGGATGGTGGCAGGCAAAGAGAGAGCTCATACAGGTAAACTCCCGTTTCTAAAGCCCTCAGATGTCATGAGACTCACTCCCTATCATGAGAACAGCACAGGAAAGACCTATCACCATGATTCAATTATCTCCCACTGGGTCCCTCCCACAACACATGGGAATTATGGGAGCTACAAGATGAGATTTGGGTGGGCACACAGAGCCAAACCGTATCAGGATATATAGGGGTGTCTCATTAAAGTTTGTATTTTCCTAATAACTAAGGGTGCTTATTTCTCTCATAGACCATTGGAATAAACTCTTCTGAAGCACCTATTTATCTTTTGCCCATAATGTTTTATGTACTTAGAGGCTATATAAAGTGCATTAACATTTAGAACTGAATCATATTAAATAAACCTTTTAAAAACAATCTATTATTTTGAAGTTCCCCTCTTTAACTCTAGTAAAGCTTTTTGCCTTAAAGTGTACTTTGTCTTATAAGCTTTATCAGTTTAAAAAAATGTATTTTGTCAAAAACTTATATAGCTATAAAAGCTTTTAGTGTTTGCATGTTTATCTTTTCCTATCCTTTCACTTTCAACTGTCTATCCTTATAATGAAATCTCTCAGCTGTTGTTGAAATCTCTCAGCTATTGTCTGTCTGGAAAAAAAAGTCTTTATTTCTCCATCATTTTAAAAGATTAATGCTGGGTATAAAATTCTAGGTTAGTAGTGTCCTTCTAGCACTTTAAAATGTGGATTTCGTTGTTTTCAGTTGTTTTCGTTGAGAAGTTGTTGTTCATTTGAAAGTGGTCTTTGGCCAGGCACCATGGCTCAGACTCGTAATCTCTGCACTTTGGGAGGCAGAGGCGGGATCACTTGAGCCCAGGAGTTCGAGACCAGCCTGAACATGGTGAGAGCCTGTTCCTACAAAATATTTAAAAATTAGCAGGGCACGGTGGCACGTGCCTATAGTCCCAGCTACTAAGGGGCTGAGGCAGGAGGATTGCTTGAGGCTAGGTCAAGGCTGCAGTGAGCCAAGGTCATGTCACTGTACTCCAGCCTGGGTAATAGAACAAGAGCCTGTCTCGAACATAAAATAAAAGTGGTCTTTTTTCTCTCTGACTACTTTAAAGACTTTGTCTTTGGTTTTTAATGCCTTCACTGTGATGTAGTTCAGTGTGGGTTCTTTTAATTTGTTTAGGGTTCTTAAAGCTTTTTCAATCTGTGGCTTAATGTCTCAAGTTTAGAAAGTTAGCTGTTTTGGGCCAGGTGCGGTGGCTCAAAGCTGTAATCCCAGCACTTTGGAAGGCTGAGGCGGGTGGATCACAAGGTCAAGAGATCGAGACCATATTGGCCAACACAGTGAAACCATCTCTACTAAAAATACAAAAATTAGCTGGGTGTGGTGGCGTGCACCTGTAGTCCCAGCTACTCGGGAGACTGAGGCAGGAGAATTGGTTGAACCCAGGAGGTGGAGGTCGCAGTGAGCCAAGATTGTACCACTGCACTCCAGCCTGGTGCCTGGCGACAGAGTGAGACTGTCTCAAAAAAAAAAAAAAAAAAAAAGAAAGTTAGCTGTTTTAAATCTTCAAAACTGCTTCTGTTTCATTAGATCTCCCTCTCCTTCTAAGATTCTATTCCAATTACATTTATGCATTTTCTCACCGTATCTTTTTTTCTTTTTTCTTTTTAGACAGTCTCTCTGTTGCCCAGGCTGGAGTACAATGGCAGAATCTTGGCTCACTGCAACTTCCACCTCCCAGGTTCAAGCAATTCTCCCTGCCTCAGCCTCCTGAGTAGCTGGGATTACAGACGCCCACCACCACACCCAGCTAATTTTTGTATTTTGAGTAAAGATGGGGTTTCACCATACTGGTCAGGCTGGTCTTGAACTCCTGACCTCAGGTGATCCACCCACCTTGGCCTCCCAAAGTGCTGGGATTACAGGCGTGAGCCACCGCACCCGGCCTGTATCATCTGTTTTAAGCTGTCTTCTGTACTTTAATATTTTTGATTTTCAATGCTTTACTCTGGATAGTTTCTTCTGACCCATCTTCAAAGTCATTTTCTTCAGCTATTTCTAATCTGCCATTAAACCTACCCACTGACTCCTTATTTTTAGTTATACTATGTTTCTGTTCTAGAATTTCTGATTCATTTTCAAATTTTATATAAATGTTTTACAAGTACCTAACCACAAATTACATAGTATGTGTATATATGTAGTTTCCAGTTCTCTCATGAAGTAGAATTTTTAGTCTCATTGAATACAGCAGTAACCACTATTGAAAATCTCTGAGAACTCTCTTATGCAGAGCACCTATGGATCTATCTATTGTCTATTGCTTTTGTTGGTTCTCATTCATGTTGTGCTGTCTCTTCCTGAGCCTGGCTATTTTTAATGGTGTGTAGACACTGTATTTGATAACTTGTTTACAGATATAACTGAGGCCTAGGTAGGGTGTTGTGTTCCTCAGGAAGGATTTATTATAGCTTCTGCCAGGGCCTGGAAATACTGGCAAACAGAGATCATCTCAATACAATTTAATGAGGATTCTCTCTCAACTAGTTTATGGCATCTACTTCCTCTTCATCCTTCCACCTAAGGTGTAGTACTTGGGGTTCCTAACCCAAGGCAAGCGGATTTGCCAGCTCCTCTTTGCAGGCCTTGAATCCCAAATTTTGTCGCCTATCCTGGGAGGCTCTGGGAACTGCACCTATTCTCTATCTCATGCTGAATCAACAAAGGTAGGCTTGTAGAAGCTACATTGGCACAGCATGGCCTTGTCCCTCATGCCTAATTAGACCTTTGGATAAGTGATCCATTTGGGCTAATTTCTTTTAATCAGGAATATGGTTGGTGTTCAGAACCAGCTGGTTAGTCTCTATTACATTGTAAACTCGGGAGCTGGAGGACAGCTGGAGGGAGTGGCAGAAAGCAAGAAGAGAGAATAAAACATATATGCAGAAGGACACCCTGGGAACTCTTCAGGTTCTTCCTGGGTCCTGGAATCTACATTTGTGCTCACCAAAACTTTCCTGTGCCCTCAGAATCAACTCTCCTTTCTATGCTTAACCTAATTTGAGGTAGAGGTGGTGTCCTTGCAACCACATAATACAGATAGGAAGAAATTAGCGTTTAATATTTTTCTCAAGATTACACACCACTTTACTAATGGCTTGAGAGGTAAAAGGATAAACCAACCAACAGTCAACGTATCTTCAAATGACTATCAAGGTAAAAGTCTGATTCAGAGGTCATCTTCCTGTGTTTCTCTGCCAGGCATTCCATGGGGCTTCCAGAACCACTTTACCACCAGGATCACTTATAAGGCACACTCGAAATCTGGTAAAATACGTGTGAGGAGGGAGAACATGAGCACTGAGGGTGGTCCGGCTGCACAGCTCTGCAAAGTAAGGTGGGTGACAAAGTGGGCTAGCACCAGGACACCTAAGGACATATGTTTAATGATGGTTAAGCTCATTCTAAAGAATGGGAATGCTGCCAAAAAGATGTTTAGGTAAAGGGAACAAGCACCAGCACATGATGTGAAAAGGCAACTCTTGTCATGTTACCTGCTGCAATTTTGAGGTAAGTATCTGAACACCTGAATACTGCTCAGCATTCCTGCATTACCTAGAGATTTACTGTACTCTTCAAACTTTTCAATAACTGAATCAGATGGAAGAACTCTATAGCGAATGATAGTTCATATTGCTTCAGACATTCATTTGCGAGAACACACTAGCAATCCACTGGAACAGTGGTTCTCAAAGTATGGTCTCTCAACCAGCAGCACAGCGGCATCAGCATCCGCTGGTGATGTGTTAAAAATGCAAATCATTGGGCCTCACCCTAGACTTACTGAGTCAGAAACTCTAGGCCAGGCGCCATGGCTCACGGTTGTAATCACAGCACTTTAGGAGGCTGAGGTGAGTGGATCACTTAAGCCCAGGAGTTTGATACAAGCCTGGGCAATTGCGGGACCTTGTGTCTACGAAAAATAGAGAATATCAGGCGTGGCGGTGTGCACTATGATCCTAGCTATTTGGGAGGCTGAAGTGGGAGGACTGCTTGAGCCTGGGAGGTCAAGGCTTTAGTGGGCCAGGATCACACCACTGCACTCCACCCTGGGCGTCAGAGAACAAGACCCCGTGGAAGGATGGAAGGAAGGAAAAGAAACTCTGGAGGTGGGGCCAGTAAATCTGTTTTAATAAGTTCCCCAAGAGATTCTGGTACATGCTAAAGTCTGATCTATAATAAACCCTTCTCACAACGTGATTCCGCTTAGACTTTTATTAAAAACTGTATCTCTTGGGAACCAGCTCGGACCTTTTGAAACAAAATCTGCACTGACCTGGAGCCCAGATTCTACACAGCAACCAAGCACACCTGGTGATTCTGATACACAGCAAGTTTCAAATCCACCCCATCAGAATATAAACTCCTTGAGAGGAGGGACTGTTCTGTTCAGTTTATTTCTAATTGTTGTGCCATAAGAGTCACTAGTGAATGTTCCTGAATGATCAACTAGTTCCAAATCAACTTGCCCATCACAACAGCAACTGCCAAGGCTGCTTAGGAGCATGGCAGAACTACAGCTATGTGCTTATCCATCCCCTTTCTTGCCCCTCAAAACAATCAAGATTTTGCTTATTTAAAAATGGTCAGCAGCTTGCTAAGAATAGCTGGATTGTTACCTGATGAATGAAAGCCATCTTTGTTTTAAGCTATTTGGTTGTAAAGTAAGATAGCTATGGGTTGGGAGAGCTACAGGGAGTTTGAAGGCCTTACTACCTCAACTACCTAGAGGTGAAGTTCAGACTAATTTAAGTCAAGTTGACAGACATAACTGTTAGCCTGGGGGAATACGATCTGTTTGGAAGCACTATTTTGGCAAGAAAAAAAACTTGTGTTAAGAGATGGCTTTCAGCACCTGCACCCTTTGTTTAGTTTTGTCAGCCAAGACAACAAAGAATGAGACTTTCCGAATTCAGGCTCCTTAGAGTTACCGCAAAACCCACCAAATCAGTCTAGGTTAAGAGCAAACGCTGAGCTCTCAAGAAGTTAAACTCTTTCAGGTTTTATAAGCAACAACTCTGAGACTAAATTGAAATGTTTAAGAAAACACCACCACTCCTGCCCAGAAATTAAATAACTGACCTTACAGACACACATATTTCAATTAATTGTTCCATTTTTTAAAACTGCCCATTTATTTTTCTACCCAATCCAGTATTCACGATATACAAGAGGATATAAACAGACTATCATGAATATTTACAGAATGATACACCAAAGAATCACCAAGGAACAAATCCTGCAAAGTAACAAATTGTTGTTTATCTATGTCCACTCAACTGTACAAGGTTTATTTCTAGGACAATTTCCCATTCTCTGCGAAAGAAGTTCTGTGAATTTATACCTTCCATAAGGATCAAGCAAACATGCTAAGAGCTGATACCATCATGTTTTTATACTAACAGCCAAGAAAGGCTTTTAAAGAACACTCTAACTTTCAGTCCAATGTTACAGCATCAGTGGGCTCATAGGCAGAATGTGACTTCATCAAAGGAAATGCTTCTCTCCTCTTGGCCTCCCTAAGACCCTCTTCGTAGTACACATGAGAAGGAGCTCCCCTTATATCACCCTTGTTCCAAGGGATGGTGTGGAGATTATCAACATACAATGGGGAAAAGAAACTGACCCCCTTACCTACTAAATACAATACACATCTGGGGAGGCAGTTTCCAGATCTCCAACAAGCAGACATTATGTGGCCTGTATTTAGTACACAGGACATTCTCTTGAGAGAAAACAGGAATGAACATTCTCAGAAACATTCACAATAGCTTTACCCAAAGTATCTAGGAAATGGCAAAAACCTAAACCTAGCTGGACATTTTATACAAGTAAGTCAAAGTTCAAAGGAATCATCCTATCTTTATTCTCAGGAATCAAATGGGTTGAATATCACGGTTCTTCTTTAATGGAAGTAGAAGATTCAGAGTGATTGTCTCCCAAAATGCCTCAGCAAAGGGCAGCACAGAGAATGGAATATAAAAAGCTTAATAGTGTTAATATATGGAAGACGACAGTTCTCAGTCAACCTAGCCACAATTTTCTGTCTTGGCCATCTGTAAGAAATGACCACATTTGATACTCAACTTTCACATTCAAAAAAAAGAAATCAATTCAGCTTCAGACACAAAGGAAAAACAAACAAACAACAACAACAAAACAAATGGCAATAGCCTACATATCTAAACACTCGACAATCAGGGAACTGTCCCACAAAGATACGCTCAAGGCCGTAGTACCCGTTTATAATTTGGCATGTACTGGTTGAAGGGGCAACGGGGCCTGGAGCTAAAATATTCAATTTTAAAAATATAATACATCAATGAATCAGACAAATGTAGACATATATGAAACCACATTAAAGACTAATATACAATACTGTGTGGACTCTAAAGAAAGTATTTTGGGACACTAGAAGGAAAAGATAATAGGAAAATAATTACAAAGGAGCATTTCAGTCCAAAGCCAGTCCAGTGAGTACATACAACTAGGATTTCCAATCTTTAATCTCCAAAGAAGATGATCTAATAAATTACAGCATCACTTCATTCACATTTGGGACACACAACATACTTGCAAGTACAGTAATCCCTCTGACATTTTGGTTTCACTGCTATTTGATGACTAAGTCATTTCTGGCTACAAAGATCTTCCTAATATATTTTAATTAGCCATTTAACACTACAGAGGCTGCTCCCTTTGAGAGACCAGACAAGATTCACAGAATTTGGTCTAATGAAGGTGAACGGTGGGAAAAAAATGGGAACATTCACTGGTTTTTTTTGCAAACCTTTCTCTCTTGTGTGAAAAACTGCAATCACTTAATGTTTTGCTCCCCAAAAAGAAAGCAAAACTAGCTGGGAAAATATCCATACATTAATACTTTGTGTTTACTAGCATAATGCAAAATAAATTCATAGATGTCAGTCAATTGTTTCTAAAGACCAAATGTGAATTTTTAATCTTGTAACTTAAGAACTGAGTTTTTCCACATTCCTTTATAGAGTTAGCATCTGTAAACTGAGACCCTTTTTTGGACAATCATACAAATTTAATTTGTCCCTGGAAACAAAAACACAACCTAACAGATTAACAAAATATGTCCTTTAGACAATATTTTTTCTGTGAATTTTGCTGCACAGTTACCATTTTTATCCTTCAGCAAACAAAAGTACACTTAAAAAGTTTATGTATTTCTACTTCACAAAGAGCTAAACTCTTAATTAAGAAGACTATGAAGTCAGCATACTCTCATTTCAGAACTGGCTCCCCTCTTTTCAAAAGTAAATTCTAAAAGTTTTTTGGTTATCATTAAGTTATATGAGCTAGACATTTCCACTGCCATCAATGCTTCTGTAAAATTGAATAAAGATTTTATTATACCACACACACAAAAAGCAATCGGTACAGAAAAAGCAGTTTTCAGTTATTCTGTTGAGAATTTCTTTCCATGATTTCTCCCATTAAAGTATAGTTTTCAAAGCAACCACCACGACAAAGGAAGCATCTAATTAGTCCATTTTCTTCTGATCCAAGAATGCTGAACATTTACTGTCCCATCTGTAGTTGTATCAGCAGTGTAATGAACACAGTTTATATTACTTAACTATTCTTTGAACTCCAAGAACTGTTGAAGTCTTTTCTGATGTTCTGCAGATGCTTGCACAGCACTAAATGAAACATAAATTCAAAGCATAAGCTTTATTTTACATTAAGCATATTAAGTGAACCACAGAGCACAGAGTCAATATTTTTCAAAACAATTAAAAATGAATAGAAATCTTCACTTATTTAGTATTTCTGAAAAAGCTGGATGAAACTCTTTTTAATCTAATGAAGAGGAGGGCCTGCATTCAGTAATGGCATCCTTCTACCTTCTAAAAGACCAAAGCAAATTAAGACTGACAAGTGAAGGCATTAACTTTAACCTGCTCTGCTATGGAACCTGCTGTGCAGAGTTTCAGGCCTTGCAGTAGATATTCTGGATTTTATTATTTTATTTAAACCAGATTCCAACATTATCTTTGAGTTGTGGAGTATCTGAATTGCCTTTAATATAAAATCCTTTAAACTAAAATGTTTGGTTAAAACACAATAGACACCATTAATCATTTTCAAAGGTAACAGCTTGGTGGTTTAGATTTATTTCTCCCTTTGAACATACGTTATGTTTTGGATGGGAACGCAGTTCTCTCTCAACCCGCACCATGACAAAAACACATTACCTTGACAAAATTAGGGCAAATATATAGTGAAACTAGTATAATACTTCCTCTTAAACTTTTGGGCAAAAATTGAATATAACGAAAGATCCCGGTTTTCTAGTTCTTGAATAGGTCACTGCTTTTTAAAGTGCCAAAACAGTATTATTGTAATAATTTTATTTTGAATCATCCTAAAGTGTCTTATAGATATCTTTGCTTTCTTAAACCGTGCACCTATAATGGAACCACTTCAAGTACACTACTGTGCAAAGATGCCTCTAGGTGCTAGTGAGGCTGTCTTCTCTACCTTAACAGCTCTGGAACTCTCTCCAACACCAAATCTGAGGCTTTCCCATGACACTTCTCTCTGCTAACAGGTAGTGAAGTGTCCCTTACAGTTTACGGTTAGTACTCCTGACTCCAGTAGCAATCTCTACCCCTCAAATAAATTTTGATATGGGGCAGGTGTGGTGGCTCACACCTGTAATCCCAACATTTTGGGAGGCTGAGACAGGTAACTTGCTCACAATCACAGATAGTCAATGATGTAAGTAGACAGAAATCCAGATATTTTAACTCCAGATCTAACATTCTTTCCACTATACCATTCTGTCCTACTTGTACAAAATAGCCTCTACTGACTTTATAAACTTTGGTGCATATATAAAATACGGCTCTTCTCAGAGAAAAGACACTAAGGAGGAATTTCATTTTCACAATTTAATTAATTTTTGAGGCAGGTTCTTGCTCTGTTGCCCAGGCTGGAATGCCGTGGCACGATCTTGGCTCACTGCAACCTCCATTTCCCGGGTTCAAGTGACTCTCCTGCGTCAGCCTCTGGAGTAGCTGGGATTATAGTTGCCCGCACCACACCTGGCTAATTTTTGTGTTTTTAGTAGAGATGGGGCTTCACCATGTTGGTCAGGCTGGTCTCGAACTCCTGACCTCAAGTGATCCACCTGCCTTTGCCTCACAAAGTCCTGGGATTATAGGCATGAGCCACCATGCCTGGCCCATTTTCATAGTTTTTAACCAGTCATCTGTATCTCTCTCTCTCTCTCTCTCTCTCTCTTTTGAGACAGTCTTGCTCTGTCACCCAGGCTGGAGTGCCATGGCACAATCTCGGCTCACTGCAACTTCTGCCTCCTGGGTGCAAGTGATCCTCATGCCTCAGCCTCTCAAGCAGCTGGGATTACAGGTGCGCACTACCATGCCCAGCTATTTTTTGTACTTTTAGTAGAGATGGGGTTTTGTCATGTTGGCCAGGCTGGTTTCAAACTCCTGACCTCAGGGGATCCGCCTGCCTCGGCCTCTCAAAGTGCTGGGATGACAGGCATGAGCCACTGTGCCCAGCCTATATCTCTTTCTTATCTAATAAATTCCTATGCTCCCCTTTTCTTCTTGCCTTTTTCCCCCAGGAGAATGTTAGAGTCCTGCAATTTATCCAGCCACTGATTACTGGCTAAAGCTGGCAGGAATTTCAAATTATTCTTGCATACAATATCCCCCCTGCCTGGCCATGACCACAGTCAGGCAAGGTCTACAGGTATGCCCTTCTCCTTGTTTTTGTTCTATCATTAATATACGTCATATCTATTTCATTCTCTAAATTCATCAGTATTTTCTGATTGTGTACTACATATTAATTTATATCTTAGAGGCCGTCTAGTGTTGCAGACAAAAGACAAAAGATTTTTAAGAGCAAGAAAGACCTAATTTCAGGGTCATGTTTAACAGGCACTAGACTGTGCTATCAGGGAAGTTTTAACATCTCTGTGCCTCTGTTTTCATACCTGTACAATTATGACAATTTCTACATTTCACAGGGTCTTTGAAAAGAGTAAATGAAAAAAACACAAAGTTCTAAGTGTACTGTTTAGAACAGCACTGTCTGATAAAACTTTCTAGAATGAAGGAAAGGGTTTATATTTATGTTGTCCAATATAGTAGCTACTAAACACATGTAGTTATTGAGTACTTCAAATGTGGCTAGGGTGACTGGCAAATTGAATTTTCAACTTTATTTAACTTTAATTTAAGTTAGAAGTCTTAAACTATTCATTGATTGCACACAAAAACAGCGGAGCAACCTCGTCTTCTAAAGCTCATTTATAATTATGATAAATATAAATATAGTTTAGTTACTAAGCTAGTATCCCTCATCCTGCCTACCTAGATCATTTCACAAGAGGAAAGCAGTAAACATCAATAAAACTAAATATAACAGGCTTGGCATTTGTGGTTTTCTCTCGGGTTCTGTTTCTGAAGGTGTTGTGATCTGTCAGTGTTTTTCCAGCATGAATCACAAAGCACCAGGGATTCATTTCTGGAATACTTCGCTCACCCCAAGTCTTAAGTTTGCTGACCAAGATATAATAATAGAATTAGTTTTAATATGCTTTTCTGGAAAGGTACTTGGGTGTTTTGCCCTTTTTTCCTCCCTTAAGCATCTTTTGGTAATTTAAAAAATACATAAAATTAAATTTGCTGCATTTGTAACTTTCTGCCCTCTGTTGTCCATCTGAAAGAAATCCCTAAAGCTTTATGATGGGCCAAATTTTAAAGTATAAATATTAAGTCCACCTCCAAGCTGTAAGTTCACAGTAGGAATCACCAAGGTCCCAAAAGAACACTTTCAACACATGAGCCGTATCATTCCCATACTGTTTCTAAGGAAAGCTCCCCAGAATGGGTATTATCATGGATCAAAACACGTAAACTTACTTCAGATGTTCACCAAATGTAGTAGTTATTCTATAGATGGCAGTTTTTAGTGATGCTCTGAATGCAAATCTTAATGTTTTATATGAAGTGTCCACAAGGCTTCCTGAAATCCGGGGTGGTTTACTGGAAGCATGAGGAAGCTTAAAGTACTTGTCGACTGCCTACACCAAGAAAGAAGACATATCATTTTAGGTTATAAAGAAAGCCAACCTAGGCCAGGTGCCGTGGCTCACATGTGTAATAACAACACTTTGGGAGGATGAGGCGGGAAGACTGCTTGAGCCCAGGAGTTCCATTGTACTCCAGTCTGGGCAACAGAGACCTGTCTCAAAAAATACAAATAAAAAAAGAGAAAGCTAATTTAGTCCAAAGAATTAAGACTTGAGATAGATATATATGGATATATACAGAGAGATATACACATATCCATAGACAAGCTGTAACATATTTCTTATTGTAGATCACAGTCAAAATAGTTTCAAAAACAATGCAATAGGGAAGCTCAGCTACTTTGGCAGTTACCAGACCCCACCCCCCAAAATCCAGACTTGCCCTCGAAAACAAAGCTATCATTCAATAGCCTTGAAAATGCAAAGCCTGAAGTGAAACACCAATGTCCTACTCTGATTATGATGTGTGACAGGCAGGAGGACCTTTATTAAAAGACCTCAGCAAAAAAAAAAACAAAGTTTATACTTTACACAAATAGTTTTTCACTAAATAGTTTATCTTCTTTTTCAAATCAGATAAGGCATTTATGAGCAATGACAGATGATACTGTTACATCATGAGGTCCCCATGGAAAAATAAAGTGAAAAGATATAATGGTATAAGCATATTATTTATAGTTATGAAGGTAACCAAAAGAACTGAAAACAAAAATAATTAAAATTATTTTTGCCATCATGTTCTTAGTTTCAAGAGCTCTTTTACCTCATCTGTTCGTTTTAATTTTAGCATCCTATTTTTGTTTCTAAGATGCAATATCCTTTCTTATTTCTGAGGATTCTGATGATACCTTTTTTGTTTTTTAGTTTCTTCCAAGCTGATTTTCTCCCTTTGCTTCTTTCTTGAGAGACTTTCCTCAGAAATCTAACAATCCTCGCTCACAAATGCAAGTGAGACCTGCTAAAGAGCTGAGCACCAATTCTGAGTGCATGACTGGGGATTACACACAGGAGGCTTCACAGTGGATCATGTGCAGGGACTTTTGGGGACAAACCTTCAACTCAGTCACTTTAGGTCTTTCTTCCTGGACTGGCCAGAGTGCCCAAAGAAAAGTCTCCTAGTATCTTGACTATAGGGCCTGGCCCCAGTGTTCTGAAGCCAACTGGAGAACAAGGCTTTTGAACTAACTCATCCCTCTCCTTTAGTACAGCAACCACAACTCGCCCAGTCTGGGTGTTCTACTGTTTCTTAAAGGATAAATAAACCTCGGACTACAGTGGAGTAGGAGCAATTACCCCACAGCATAGGATCTAGGGATCTAACTAATTTTCAAGCAGATCTCACCCAAACCTCTTTATTTTAGGTACCTGTCCCTTCACCCCTGGTTCTAGAGTTACTTGGTGCTTCTCCCACCAACAATTTGAAATCTGCCTCTGGAATCTGCTAAGTTAGCTGTCTCAACCATCTGCTTTCCAGCTTTGAAAGTTTTGTTGCTATTATGCCCTCTCCTGTTTATGGATTTATATATGTATAAAATACCTCTTCTATAGTTTAGTAGTTTTGGGGAAGGAATAAAATGTGATGCATGTGTTCAGTCTGCCACGATAACTTCAGTGTTATTTTCCACTTAATTTCACTGAATTTAGTGTTATTTAATTATTTCACTGAATTTCAACTACTACCTAAAATAATTTCAAGTATGTCTCAGTCTTGGGAAACACTTTTAAAAGTGATAGTTGAAAAAAATGTATGATTGAACGCAAAGTTATTGTGGCAGATTGAACAAAAGCATCAAATCTTGTTCCAGGATAATGGAAAATTACATTCTTTTCCATTTTCTTGCAAATGTCCTGATTAACCCTCAGTATACCAGGAAAAATAATCATCCTCATTATCATCTATGAATACTTTATATTTTTTGTAGTCCGAAATCATTTTACAAACAATTTACAGATGACAATGTAATGCAAAATAACTTTATAAAACTTTAGCACAGGCAAGGACTTCATGACTAAAACACCAAAAGCATTGGCAACAAAAGCCAAAATAGACAAATGGGACCTAATCAAACTCCAGAGCTTCTGCACAGCAAAAGAAACAGTCATTAGAGTGAACCGCCAACCAACAGAATGGGAAAAATTTTTTTGCAATCTACTCATCTGACAAAGGGCTAATAACCAGAATTTACAAAGAACTAAAACAGATTTACAAGAAAAAAAAACAAACAAATCCATTCAAAAGTGGGTGAAGGATATGAACAGACAGTTTACAAAAGAAGACATGTATGAGGCCAACAAACATGAAAAAATGCTCATCATCACTGGTCATTAGAGAAATGCAAATCAAAACCACATTGAGATATCATCTCATGCCAGTTAGAATGGCAATCATTAAAAAATCTGGAGACAACAGAGGCTGGAGAGGATGTGGAGAAATAGGAACACTTTTACA